>APFE030439124.1:1558-84346 GCA_000404065.3 Pinus taeda
ACTACACAAGCAAATAGGAGGCTTGGAGGATTGAAGGAAGGCATATGTTGTGTCTATTCAGCCCATGAGAAGCATTGAGGGATTGTACTGAGAGCTAGATAGCTTGTGAGCTAAAGCTTTGTGTAATCTGGAGATATTTCCACTTGTATGATAATACAGATATTCGGGTTTTAGGCGGAGGCTTTCCCTAGAGTATTGTTTTGTGTTCATGTGTGATTGTTTTCTCATTCTTTGTTATATGTGTTCTATTTTATCTTACTCAAAATCGATTAAGCTTCCACAAGTTTGTTTGCAGAAGTAGATCAAATATTTTGCTTTAGTATATTGCATTATCAGATTGATCTACAGTGAGAATTTATACAATCGGCATAGGATATGACAAGCACTGCAGTGTCACAAGACTCCTGAAGTCCAGGCACATAATTATTAAAAATAAATAACATAGTGCAGCCCAACACTTGTTTACAAAGAGAAATGACAAGAGATCAAAATAAAGAAAAGTGAAACGAACAAATAATAGAAAAAAAAAGCAACAGAATAATCAATAAATGTGTTATGAACATCGTGCATGGCATGGCCCTAGATCAATACAAATAACATTTTCAATATTAGGCATTTTCATGGTCAAGGTACTGGTGCACTTCTTCATACCAATAATTACCATATGAAGTGGGGATTGATTGCTCTATATTGTACATGTCAATTTCTTGTTCCCATCTAATGAGCTCTTCTTCTTCCGCTCATGCATGCACTGCTTCCACTGACAGTCTGGAAAGATCATGAACCTTGATGATCTGAACTGGCTTGATGTCAAGATCATACTCTTGTAGTCTTGTCATCCAATTCACTCATCTTTCACCCGACTCTTCCTGAAAAAGCTATGATCTAATTGTTGGGTGCGACACAAAGACTATGCAATGATTTTTCGGTGGGTAGGGTCTGAAGTGTTTCACCACCTTGTATAGAGCATATCCTTGTCTCTCCATGGTGGCATAGTTGAGCTTTAGTCCCTAAAATATCACTCTCATGAAGGAGATGGGACGTTCGTGATTGAGTTTGGCCCTCTGAGTGAGCACTACAGTGAGTGAAGTGTCAGAAGAAAATGTGTAGAGCAAGCAATCATTATTAAAATTTGAGTTTTACAAAACATGCTCTTTTGCTATTGCCTGCTTAATATGGGAAAAAGTGTCCTTTTCCTTCTCCCCCGGTTGTAAACTGAATCCTTCTTGATCATCTCTTGTATGGATTTGACAATATGTGCATAATCATAGATGAAATTTCTTGCAAAGTCGATATTTCCCATAAAGGAATGCATAGCTTTCTTATCCACGGGATGAGGAATCTGTGTGATCGTTTGGACTCATTCTAGATCTACCTTGATCCAAATCTTGGCAATAATGTGCCCAAGGAGGTTCCTCTAAGGCACTCCAAAGACACTCTTATTTGGATTCAAGGATATCCTCTACTTGCGACATCACTCAAATATCTTCTTGACATGGCACAGGTGGTTTGACCATTTTCTAGAAAAAATTGTTACGTCATCGAGGTAGACCATCATGCTCTATCAGATGAGCCCACAGAAGGCTATTTCCATTGCATGCTAAAAGGTTGTGCCTGTGTTTACCAACCCAAATGGAATTCTTTGATAAGTGAATATACTCGACTTGGTACAGAAAGTTTTTTTTAGTCTGTCAGGCCCTACTATCAAAACCTAACTATATCCCAAAAAACTATCTAGTACAGAAAAAATTTATGCTCCAGATATTGTTTGCAATATGTGTTCCATGGACCGCATAGGGTAATTGGCTTTGTTCGAGGTGCAATTTAGATTTTGGAAATAAATGGATAGGCATATCTCCTCAGACTTATTTCTAACAGACACTATGTTTGAAACCCATGTAAAATCATGAACTTTGTAAATGATCCAAGCATCCAAAAGCTTAGTTAGCTCTTTCTGAATGAGGGGATCTAGTGATAGATGTACTATCTTGAGCTTCTGCTGAAATGATTTAACCATTTACTTGATTAGGATGATGTGTTGGATTATTTTCATGTCATATTTTTTTAGGTCATCATACATTCATGCAAATACATCACAGTATTGTCTAAATAGGCAGACAAAGGCTTGTCACTCTTCTTATGTGCAACATGGACTCAGAATTTATAACTTTGGATCTTTATCTATTCTCGAATTAACAAGTTTGTGCATCAGTGTGGAACTATGGATTTTAGTGTTCCTCGGTCCCTGAGAGAAGTTCTGCAAGTCATATAGCTTCTTGTGTGAAACCACACCCTTGCAGATGAGGTCTCCTTTAATTGCATACGTTGTGTCTTGCAGACATGGCTCATGCTCGTGTTCATCTATTGTTACATTCCTAAATACATTAGTGTTGGACATGAAATTCAGTATGTGTTCATTTGTTACAAGATACTGGAGGGGTGAATCAATATTCCTTAGAAATTTGTACCTCTAAATATTTTTAGAGAATTAGTTAATCTTCGATTATCATTAATGTTTATAAAGTAACAATAGTGAATAAAAGAATATACGAGGAACACAGATTTTAGGTGGAAAACCACCTTTGGGCCAGAAACCACCAAACACTTTTCTAATAATTCTTTAATCTTCAAATCCAACTGAAAAGAAAGCTCCAACTTCCTAGAATCTAGAAAATCATTCTTCTCTAGCTCCCAATGGATGGATGCTCTAATGCCCGAGATTCTTCAGTAGTCAACTAAACGGATGCCCCAACACCCAATGACTTACAACTCACCCTAGCACGACCCTAATTCCCTAAATCTTTCACAGGCTCAAACCTGTTGGTGACTTCATGCACCAGCCTAGCACGACCCTACCACCCTATAGAATAATAAAAGAAGAATGGACTCTTGTAGCAGGGAAAATGGTCCACATTGCGATGATATCGAATGATGTCGAAGAAGAAGACATACTAGACCATAATCCCAGCTATGACACAACCACCTAATGATGATCCTAGACCTCCTAACATTGCCTCTTCAACTCTTGGTAGATAGACACTTGTACATGAATCTCTACAATGACACTTTTACAATGTTTGTATGCAGTGCTACCCAATTGAAGACTTCATGTGGTCAACTTATTGTTATTGTTCTGCACCTTGAATGTTTCTCTTGTCATGCTAACCTTTCTAATTCTTCAAAACATTAGATTATGCATTGAGTCTTCTCCTGAGAAATATATAATACCTGCAAAAAGTCCTCAAGGAAATACCCATGACAATAGAAAAACTTACTTCATCTTGTAGAGCATATGTTAGTGCTAAACAAAAACAAAAAATTAGAATACAAAGAACCCAATGAAATTAAGAGATGAGCATGCATATACAAAATATACTTACCTATAACTTACCTATTCTACATCATTTTGCTACACCTTGCTCTTTGCTACCGTAGGAAGTCTGGTCCTTTGCACACTTTGACAGCACTCGATCTAGTTTTTCTTGCCTTCTAGGAGCATGATATTTAATCTAATGTATGTCTATGATTTCAAATCCCTAACATGTCATATATGGTCCTGTGGAATCCCACTGAGTCTTCTTTCCAATGCCATAGGTCTAACCCGATTTGGACTCTTCAAGGCAAAGTTATGCCCTATCTCTCACAATGACTTAATTATGGACTAGTTCAGTAGAGTGAACTTGTATGACGTCCCACATGTCACTGTTTCATCCTTCAACTATAAAATTGATATAAATAAAACCAAAATTCATGCACTATCCACCAATTTTTACATAATTCCAATCCTCTTCTCAGAGAGAGAGTTATGATGATTTTCCTAAGGTCACTTCTTTGAGATGAAATCCAGTAGCCTGCAAAAATCCCAACTTCCATAGATCATATCTCTGAAAATATTGTGAACCAAGATCTTGTTGGTTGTGGAGCCTGATTATCTTCTATATTCAAATGCATCACTTCATTGGACCTTATTTCATAATGGGGTGGTGATGCCACCCATAAAATATTCGCTGCAGGGGGGTTGTGACCTTCTGGAGCCCCCTGCGGTGGGGGGATCAGGGGCAGCGTCCTCGAAGCTAAGAATAGATGCAAAATTTCCTTGTAAAATGTTGTAATTTGATAGTCAATCTGGGCCATTCATTAGGCAGAGTCTGACGATAGAAGTTATGTTTAATTTAGGGTTGTTTGCCTTAGAAGGCAACCCCTCGATATATATGAGGCAATTGTATTACGTCTATGTAGATCAATATTCTGAGTGAGGAAGAGAGAGGATATTGAGATCAAAGAGGAATTATAGCAGATCTATTGTAGGTTGTATCTGTTCAAATTGTTGGATAATATAAAAAGGAAAGACTAGTTGTTTCTCCGTGGACATAACTCAAACTGGGTGAACCACGTATATCTTTATCTGTCTTCTTTTATGTGTTTATATTTCTGCAATATTTTATGTGCTCCATTGCTCTGTAATATATAATTTTCTAACAAATGGTATCAGAGCGGAAGGTCTATTTGACTTATAAACTTGCAAGAGAGAAGGTTTCTTAGTTCGAGTGGGAGAAATGGCAAAAGATGGTAAGTTTAGGGTGGAAAAATTTAATGGCCAAAATTACTAGCTGTGGAAGATGCAGATGGAAGATTATCTATATCAAAGAGATTTGTACCAACCATTGAGCAGAAAGATAATGAAGCCAATGACTATGACATACACAAAATGGGATATTCTCAACAGAAAGGCACTTGGAACAATACATTGTGCCTAGCAACATCGGTAGAATTTAATATTTCAAAGAAAATGACAACAGAGGGTTTAATATCGACATTGGTGAAACTAAATGAAAAACCCTCTACCTCAAATAAGGTATTTCTTATGAAGTGTTTATTTAATATGAAAATGTTAGAAGGTGGATATGTTGCTAATCATTTAAATCAATTTAATACATGTACCAGTCAGTGAAGTTTTGTAGGGGAAACTTTTGATGATGAAGTTAGTGCTCTGTTATTTCGGTGCTCATTGCTAAAAAGTTGGAATGGTTTAGTTATGGCCATTAGTAACTCTATCTCTGCATCTAGTACATTAAAGTTTGATGATGTTGTCGATGCAATACTTAATGAGGAAATGTGATGGAAAAGCTTTGGTGAGACATCAGGTAATTCTTTGATTGCAGAGACTAGGGGAAGAAAAATGGAAAGAGGAAAGAGTCCTGGATATCGCAATAAGTCAAGAAAAGGTAGATCCAAGTAGAGATTGGTGATAGTGTGCTGGAAATGTGGGAAGAAATGATACCTAAAGAAAGATTGCAAGTCTTGGAAGGGAAAAGAAGGAGACGCATCGAAGAAAATAGTCATGAAGTGAATGTAACAGGTGATATGTTGCAAGATGCCTTGATTCTTTCGTGAGAAAATATTATTGATGTCTAGGTGGTAGATTCATGGGCCTCATTCCATGCCACACCTGATAGGAAACATTTTCATGATTATTTTCAAGGAGATTTTGGACAGGTTCGATTGGGTGATGATAAACCCTTTAAAATCATTAGAATGGGTACAGTTTTCATAAAATAGCAAAATGGAAATCAATGGCTATTGAAGGAAGAAAGGCATGTTCCAGATTTGAAGAAAAATATGATTTTATAAGTTGGTAGGTGAAGGCTGTGTTACTACTTTTATAGATAAAACCTGGAAGATCACTGAAGGATCCCTAGTAATAGAAAAAGGATAAAATGTTTGTACATTGTATTTACACAGTGGTATTTCTAATTATGTTAATGTTTTAACCTCTACATGAGAATATATGGCATTGTTGCATCATAGGCTCAAGCACATGAGTGAGAATGGGATGTCGATTCCTCACTAAAGAAGTTTGTTGCTAGGTTTGAAGCATGTTCATTTAAAATTCTGTGAGAATTGTGTTTATGGAAAATAGAAGAGAGTCAAATTCCTCAGAATTGGGAAAGAAAAGAAGAGTGAAAAATTAGAGTTTGTGCATAAAGATGTATGGGGACTTGCTTAGGTATCATCTCTTCGTTGCTCTCATTATTATGTTACTTTTATTGATGATGCAACCAGAAAAACTTGGATTTATTGTATTCAAAATAAATCTGATGTATTTGATTCTTTCAAGAAATGGAAAGCTTTCGTTGAAAACAAGACAAGAAAAGGGTTGAAATTTCGCATATCATACAATGGATGTGAATATTGCAGCAAATAGTTTGATAGGTATTGTTCAGAGAATGGATTTCGAAGAGAGAAGACAATCCTAGGAACACCACAAGAAAATGGTGTGTTAGAAAGGATGAACATGAAAATCAGGGAGCATGCAAGGTGCATGAGATTGAATGCAAGATTGCCTTTACAATTTTGGGGACATGTTGTAGATACTATAGTTTATCTAAAAAATAGAGGGCCTTCATGTTTCTTGGATAGTGGTATTCTAGAGGAGGCATGCATAGGTAAAAAGGTAAACTACTCTTTTTTAAATACTTTTGGTTGTGAAGCCTTTGTCCACATTAATAAAGAAAATAGAAAAAAGCTTGAGGAAAAATCAAAGAAATCTACCTTTATTAGATATGGTGTTAATGATTTTGGTTATCGCTTTTATGACTATGAAAAACACAAAATCATTAGGAGTAGAGATGTCATATTCAATGACAAGGTTTTGTATAAGGATCAGCTGCACAAAAAGAAATAGGAAAAAGAAAATAGAAAATACATAGTGCTTGAAGGGATCACAAAAAAAGTGATGGTGCCTGTAAATCATAATGATCAACAGCCAGAACAACAACCAAAATGGCAACAAGCACCTCAAACACATGAAAGTGGTGTTAGAAGATATACCAGGATAAGTAGACCCCCTGAGTGATACTCTCCTTCATTATATTAGGTATTGTTGACTGATTCTAGTGAACTAGAATGTTATGAAGAAGTAGTACAGGTAAAACCAGGAAGAAGTGGGACCAAGCCATGAAAGAAGAGATGGACTCCTTAGCACATAACCAGAATTGGGACTTAGTCAGGTTGCCTATAGGGAAATCAATGTTGCAAAATAAATGGGCTTACAAGTTGAAGAAAGAAGATGGAGGTAGAAAAAGGTATAAAGCTAGACTTGTGGTGAAAGGATTTCCATAGAAAAAGGGTATAGACTTTGATTATATATTTTATGTTGTTGTTAAAATTAACTCAATAAGAACAATTTTAAGTCTATTAGCAACTAAAGATTTGCATCTTGAATAGTTAGATGTAAATACAACCTTTCTCCATGGGGACTTCGAGGAAGAGATATATATGCAACAACCATAAAGATATGAGGTAAAAGGGAATAACAAACTAGTGTGCAGGTTGAACAAGAGCTTGTATGGCTTAAAACAGGTCCAAGGCAGTGGTATCTAAAATTTGATAGGTTTATGTTTAATCCAAAATCGATCTTGCATAAACCTCTAAGTCTAAAACACTACATATAGAGGTAAAAAGGTTCTAATGGTGGCCAATCCTCATTGAAATGGGCTTAAGGCTTTACATAAGAAAATTGCATCAGAAAAAGCCAAAGGACGACATCAATGGAGGTGGAAGGACTCCCCAATTGTGACCTCTGACATATTACATCAGAGGTAGGTCTTCTTGCGATGTTGGAACCCTAGGCAAAGTGAATTGCAATACGTGATGAGTTAGATCAACGATATATATCGAATCAACACAATCAAAGGGAGGTGCATAGACCTCGGGCCATTGCAACTTGTGATTCCAAAGAATGGTGATCGATGATGTATAGACCCCCAGGTCATTGTGATTGTGATGTGTGATGTGCTGCAATCAATGATTGGCGATAAGATCGGTCAGAGATTGGGGTCGATGGATCCCAAATACAAAGGAGCAGCACGCCATTGCAACATGTGATTACGATATGCAATCGAAGCACGGAACTGATGGGATTATAAATGTGATTACATATTATTTGGAATCTAGGTTTTCGAATTTTCAATGTATTTCCATGTATATTCCTATGTATTCGAAATATGGTCATTTTTGGGATTTCACCTGAAGAAAGGCCACTGCTTCCTTTGTAACTGTCCCTATTCTAAAATCATTGTGCCATGCTGTAAGTGGGTGTTTTGTAACAATGGTGCATTTGGAATAGTAATGAATTATACGTAGAGAGACACAGAGCAACAGAGCTAGTCGGTCAGTCATAGAGCCACGGAGCCAGAGTGCCAGAGGGCCAGTCGAAGAGATAGAGGAATGGTTAAACAAAAAGAAATGGACAGGAAGCCACAGAGTCGGAAGGATGCCTCACAAAAGTGAAAGAGCACAATTGAAAGGGGGAGCTTGGAAGTTTGGATTTCCTTGGAGGTTCACCAAAAACCACAAAGCACAATTGGTAGAGGGTCACCTGGAGGTCGAGAAAACCGAGAAGCTCATGAGAGCTAAGAGCCAAAAATCTGAGAGCCTCAGAGCTAGAGCTAGAGCCACCAGAGGTTGGAGGTAGAGCCAAACAGATAGACCTCATGATAGTTGCGCAAAGCCAGAGAGAAAGAAAGCACAAAATTGTTAGAGGCTTCTAGAGGTTGGAGGCAGTCGCAGAGAATAGAACAAGCATTCATTCTCAAGGTTTTAATAGTCAAGGTGACTGTAGGGGACTGCTAAATCCATTGAGATGGAGTTCAGAAAATCCTGAAGACTTCTAAGAGCCATGGAGCCATAATGAAGTTTTAGAACAACAAAGAGATCAAATGATCACGCTATTATTGATGTCCGAAGTCTGATAAAGATAGAAGAAGGCATTCCAGATATAGTAATAGAATTCTGAGAGAGTTGGTCTAAGTTAGATCTTAAGATAGCTCAGATTGCCAATTTAAGGAGTGAAAGTCTAGAGAAGCCTATATCTCTTTGCAAAGTATGGACATCCAGTGATAAGATGGTATTCTAAACCCATTGGTTATGTGTAAACCATTGGACTTGAGTGTAGAACTTGTAAAATAAGATTACCATAATCACAGAGATCCTAGTTGAGTTGACTAGAGCTCACAGAGACATAGCCCAAGAGGTTTGGGTGAACTTCTAATTATATTTTTGTCTAATGTGTTTGCTGATTTGCTGCTTTATTTATTGTTATGTGTGTATAAATATCAGCATAAGAAAATATACATAGGCACGTGAACAGTTTAAAAATAAACAAAAACATACACCTATTTCAAGCACTTTTAATTCTGGAATTATCAATCATAAGCAAGGATATTCGACATATATAAGCTTTGGAGTGGGAGAGGTTATTGTAGGCTGACAAGAGGCCTTTAGTGACCCATTTAAGATTAGGTGGTATTAGATCTATATGCTTGATTGATCAAAGTTGCTTATACCAGAGGAGGTGATATCAGATCAGAATTCTTGTTTGACTTGAAAGGTGCAGTAGAAAGAATTTAGCTATTTGATTGTTTGTAAACTGACTATTGTGTGAGTTTTCTTGAATAAGCTCTTTTTTAATCTTGTTTGAAGTTCTTTTGTTCATTTTCATAACGACAACTTCTACAGGTGAGTCCTCAAATTCTCCTTTCTTCACAATATCCTTTGATGAAGACATGATGTAAGAATTCTTCACCATGACGGATATAGTGAAAGAAATATATGAGGATGGAAGGAAGAGCCTCACACTTAGAGAGAAGTTGAATTCCATGAAGGAAGAGAAGCAATTACTTTCTCAAAAATTGCAAGAAATGGAGAGACAACTCCATATTTCCATTATAAACTTGGAAAGGATGCATGAGTTAGAGACACAACTCTTTGTTTCAAAAGAAGCCTTATTCAAGTATCAGCTTGAAGAAGAGTTAAATAATTCCAGTTTCTCTTCAAATTCCTCTAAGAATGTTTATATTGGTTCTTTTGAAGAAAACACTAGAGGCATAGGTTCCAAGTTAATGTCCAAGATGGGCTATGAAGGAAAAGGCTTAGGTAAATAGGCACAAGGTATTGTTGAGCCAATAATGGGTGAGGAAAGGCCTAAGTACTTGGGTCTTGGCTATGGACAGTCTTATGGAGAAAGTTCCAACGCTACCACGAAGGCCATTGAAATAGTTCCAAGAAGGAGTTTCATTGCAGGTCTTCTACCTCAAGAGTGTGAGGATTGTATTCAAGAGGAATGTAATAGCTTGAAACATCACTTTTACGTTGAATGTTTTCATCAGCATGCACTTGAACCAGAGATTTGTGTAAACTCTGACAGTCTTGACGAGATTGATGGTTTTCCAAAGGGAGCCACTTCTTGATTTGATTCACCTCCTCATAAAGGTAACAAAGGTGAAAAAGAAAGGTATAAATCTAGTTCTAATCATATTCCTTTTGATTATGTTAAGAATGATAAATTTCCATATAAGCATGGAAAAATAATTGCTTGTTCCTTTTGCAGTTTGAATGACCATATTGTTTCTAGATGTTGGAAGAGGATAATCACATGCAGGAAACTTTGGAAGGAAAAGAAACAAGAAGCCAAAGGTCCATTAGATAAGGCAATTTATGCTATCAAGAAGGTGCACATGTGTTGCACTTATTGCCATAAGCAAGGACATCATGCTGCAAAATGTTCGACTCTCAATCCAACAATGTTTCCACGAAACTTGAAGAAGGTGGGAAGAGAAAATGACAGGAATGGAAAGGAAGTTTCCATGATTGATGTGTTTTAGGATGATTCACATGTTGATGTTGATGTGCAAACAAAGGGAGGACCTTTGAAATGGATTGGTAAGAAATGGTTAGAGTTCTTATCCAATTAAGGTTGCATGTCTTTTATGCATTTATTTGTTAATGAGATGCAAGTTGCAGGTTTTTACCAAGAAGGTGAATGGAAAGGTTGAGTAGGAGGCTCACTTTATTGTTGCAACATTATATTCATTTCAGCTTCGAAAGTGCAATGTGCTTAAGCCAAAGTTGAAGGATGAAAGGCATGCCTAAGCATGGTGTGCATGAACACAGGAATGTTGATCTCCTTGTATTTGAGCATGTGTGTTTGTTCATCTTGGAGGGTTGATTACTTTGTTTTAAACATGCATGTAATATTGACTTGAGAAAGGTTGATTTGGTCTCCAAGATGGAGATATTGATGAAGTGTTTCATCTTTGAAAAAGAAACCCATACTTCTTTTTCAACATGTTGGACTTGAAGGGTTAATTGTCTTAAAGGCATGTTTTTTTTTTTGTCGGCTTGGGCTTTAGTCGATCATTTGTATGCAGATGTAAGACATGGAGGTGTTTAAAAGATGAGAAATTTGTTTCTTTTGTTGAAGTAGGAGTTTAGGCCATCCAGTTGTTGTTTGTATTTTTATTGTTGTTAATAGTTGTTGTTGACAATATGTCAAATAGGTACAAATGAAAAATCTTGTGAAGAAGATGCAACTTCACATTTTTTTGAGAAGTTGAAACTACCTTCTGTAACCTTCTCAGCAAGAGTTTTGCATGAACTCAAGAAGGAAGAAAATTATTCCTAGGAGGACAAGCACATCCAGGAAGGAAGTGTTCGAGGGCTTTGGTTCATAGGCACTATCCAAGGCAACTATATGGAGGCTAGAAGAATAGGTTGAAGTACTCTCATTTACTGTTCAGATCAGTATATTTGTCTTTTAGAGCCCAAAAGCGTTTTAGTGGGAAGGTGTGATCCAAAATGGATATGGAATAAACCTTTAAGTCTAAAATACTTCATATAGAGGTAAAAAGGTGCTTGAGGAGGTAAATCCTCATTAAAATTGGATTAAGGATTTATATAAGAAAATTGCATCGAAAAAAGCCAACGGAGGACTCCCCAAATGTGACCTCCAATATATTGCATTGGAAGTAGGTCTTCTTATGATGTCGGAACCTTGGGAAGAGTGAATTGTGTTAGGCAATGAGTCAAATCGGTGATATATATCAGACTGGCACTATCAAAGGGAGGTGCATAGACCCTAGGCCGTTGTGACTTGCAATTGTGATGATAAAAGATCGGTGATGTATATCGCATCAAAGTCATACATTGCTAGAGGAACAGACCCCAAGCCATTGCGCCTTGCGATTGTGATGATCAAGATCAGTGATGTATAGACCCTTAGGCCATTGCAATTATGATGTGTGATGCACCATGATCGGTGATCGACGATTAGTGATATGACCGATTGGAGATCGCAGATCAGCAGGTCCCAAAAATAAAGGAGCAGCAAACCATTGTGACATGCGATTGCGATATGCAATTAGAGGACGGACCCGATGGGATTATAAATGTGATTTCATATTATTTGAAATCCATATTTTTGGAGTTTCAATGTATTTCCATGTATATTGCTATGTATTGGAAATAAGGTCGTTTTCGGGATTTCACTTGAAGAAAGGCCATTGATTCCTTTGTAATTGTCGCTATTCTAAAATCATTGTGCCAGGCTGTAAGCGGGCATTTTGTAACAATGGTGTGCTTGTAATAGGAATGTGTTATACATAGAGAGCCATAAAGCCCCAAAGCCAGATGGTGAGTTGCAGAGCCATAGATCCAGAGAGCTAGAGGGCCAGTCAAAGAGACAAAGGAATGATTAAACACAGAGAAATGGACAGGAAGCTACAGATCTAGAAAGATGCCTAAAAAAAGCCAAAGAGCACAATTGACAGGGGGAGTTTGGGAGCTTAGATTCACTTAGAGGTCAAGCAAAAACCAGAGAGCACAATTGAACGAAGGTCACTTAGAGGTTGAGCAAACCCAGAAGGTTGAGAGAGCCAAGAGCCAGAAGGATGAGAGCTTCAAAGCCAGAGCATTGAGCCAAGGTAGAGCCACCAGAGGTTGGAGGTAGAGCCAGATGGACAAAGTTCACTATAGCAGCGTAGAGCCAGAGAGAAAGAAAGCGCATAATTGTTAGAGGCTGCCAGAGGTTGGAGGAAGTTGCAGAGAATAGAACCAACATTCATTCTCAACGTTCCAATAGTTGAGGTGATAGTAGGGCACCACTGAATCCATTGAGATGGAGTTCAAAATATCCTAAAGACTTCTAAGAGCCATGGAGTTGTAATGAAGTTTCAAAACAACAAAGAGATCAAATGATCAAGCTATTGCTGATGTTCATAGTGTGGTGAAGATAGAAGAAGGAATTCCAGAGACATTAACATAATTCTGAGGGAGTTGGTGTAAGCTAGATCTCAAGATAGCTCAGAGCATTGATTGAAGGAGTCAAAGTCCAGAGAAGCCTAGATCTTTCTATAGAGTAAGGACAACCAGGGATAAGATGGTATTCTAAACCCATAGGTTTAAAGTAAACCAATAGAGTTGAGTGTGGAACTTGTAAAATAAGATTCCCATAATCCCAAAGAACCTATTTGAGTTGACTAGAGCTCACGGAGATGTAGCACAAGAGGTTTGGGTAAAATCCTAAATTATATTTTTGTCCTATCTGTTTGCTGATTCGCTGTTTTATTTACTATTATGTGTGTTTAAATATTAGCATAAGAAAATATACATAAGAACGTGAATATTTTAAAGACAAACACAAACATACACCTATTTCAAGCACTTTTAATTCCACAATTATCAATCATAAGCATGGATCTTGGGCATATATAAGAATTGGAGTGTGAAAGGTTCTTGTAAGCTGACAAGAAGCCTTTAGTACCCCATTTCAGATCAATGTCTGAACAAGGTTATACTAGATGTCACTCTAATCATTGTGTTTATCTCAAAAGGTGAAATGATGGCAGCTATAATATATTGTTATTGTATTTATATGACATGCTTGTTGCAGGTTTGAACATGTAGGAAATAAATGTGTTCAAAAGAAAATTGGTGAACTCATTTCCAATGGAGGATTTGGGTGCTACAAAAAAAATCCTTGGTATGAGAATAAGTAGTGATAGGAAGAGTCACAAATTAACATTGTCTCAAAATGAGTACATACAAAAGGTGTTGAAAAGGTTTAATATATAGAATGCAAAACCAGTTAGTATACCTTTGGCTAGCCATTTCAAATTAAGGAGGAGCATGCCAAGACTCTAGAAGAAATGGCTCATATTTCTAAAGTTCCATATGCATCAGTAGTTGGAAGCTTAATGTATGCAATGGTATAAACAAGACTTGATATTGCACATGCAGTGGGAGTTGTATGCAGCTACATGAACAATCCAGCAGTGAAGTTGATTCTTAGGTATTTGAGAGGTACCACAAATCAAGCATTATACTTTGGTGGTTCAAACATTGCTCTATAGGGATATGTTGATGCAGATATGACATGTGATAAAGATAACATGAGGAGCACAACAAGTTATGTGTTTATTGTAGGTGGAATAGCTGTCAGTTGGGTTTCAAAACTACAAAGTGTTGTTGCACTCTCAACAACAGAAGTAGTGTATGTTGCCACTACAAAAGCTAGTAAAGAAATGATTTAGTTACAAATTTTTTTGGATGAATTGGGTAAGAAGAAGTATTTGGGAAATTTATATAGTGACAACCAGAGTGCCATACATCTTGCAAAGAACTCTACATTTCATTCCAATAATAAACATATACAACTTAAGTACCATTTCATATGATCAGTGTTGGAAGATGGATAGTTGAAGCTGGAAAAGATACACACTAGCCAAAATCCTGCAGATATGTTAACAAAAGTTGTAACCAAGGAAAAACTGAGAACCTAATTAGTTTCAATTGGTCTTCAAGTATGATGAACAATATGAGAAACAACCTTGTCCAAAGTGGAGTCATTTTCTAGCAAATGAAGCAACGATGGAGTTGCTATAATCAGTCTCCAAGTGGGAGATTGCTGGGTGTGGATCCTGATTATTTTCTATATTCAAAGTTATCACCACATTGGACCCCAGTTTGTAATGGGGTGGCAATGACACCCATAACATATTCATTGCAGGGGCAGTCTAGGGGGAGCATCTACAAACTTTGGGAGCCCCCCCTAGTGGGGGGATCAGGGAAAGTGCCCCTGAAGCTAGAAATAGATGTAAAATTGCCTTGTAAAATGTTGTAATTTCATAGTCAATTTGGGATATTCATTATACAGAGATCTAACTGTAGAAGTCATGTCTTATACATGGTTTTTTTCCCTAGAAGGAAACCCCTTGATATATATGAGGGAATTGTATTGTGTCTATGTAGATCTGTATTCTGAGTAAGGAAGAGAGAGGAGATTGAGAGTGAAGAGGTAATTACAACAGATTTGATGTAGGTTGTATCTCTTTAATTTGCTGGATAATATAAAAAGGGTTTGGTTGTTTCTCTGTAGACATAGCCCAAACTGGGTGAACCACGTATATCTGTGTCTCTCTTATTTTATGCTTTTTTGTGTTTATATTTCTACAATATTTTATGTGTTCTACTTCTCCATAATATATAATTCTCTAATAGATCTAAACATCATTCGTGACATTCATCAAGATTTCAAATCAAATGGGTATTTTAGAATCTAAGACTTCGTGGAAATGAAGTTGTAGTGAAAATTCCATTATCACTACATTTGGAGGATATATGAGGTTTCGTTTTATAGGGTTGAGAGGGGATTTTATAGATAATTTGGAGGGATTCTAGGAGCTTAAGAACTTACTAATTATTGACTATTCAATGACCAAAACCAATTATGAGTGCCATGCAAGAACCCCATAGGGTTTTAGCCCACTAACTAGCATTACTAACTTCAAACATGAATATCTGTCAAACCGTGAAGAATTACTTCGCATGACGTATATCAAAGAAAACATCTTGAAGAGTAGACCATATCTAGAATATCCTTAACTCAAAATAGAGTAAGTTTTCAAGTCAAAATTCCATTGCAATATCAGGCTAGCCACTCATTTTTCTTCGGTTGACATCAATGACAAACTCAGTTCATATTTAGGTCAACAATCTCCCCCTTTGGCATTGATGGCAACAAAAGTACTCCCCCTGTGATTGGGGCACCTCTTCCTACTACCTTTTCTCCACCTTTGACATCAATGGAAAAGGGAAACTCCCCTTGGCATGCAACCATCCTTCGGACTTATACACACTTCCACTCCGCCTTTATTTTCTGAATAAGGAAAATCTAATAAGAACTTGGGAGAATCCAAAGCTTCTGGTGAAGTTATTCAAATGCTTCATGAGGTAAAGGTTTAGTGAAGATATCAGTGATTTTCTCTTTTGTACCAACATATTCAAGTTTGATATTCTTTTCAACAACTTGTTCTCTAGCAAAATGATATTTTATCATAATGTGTTTTTTTTTTAATGCATGAGAGGATTCTTGGAGATGCTGATGGCACTGGTGTTATCACAAAAGATGGGAATAGGCTCACTAAATTATACTTAAAGATCTTGCAAAGTATGTTTCATCAAGAGGACTTGAGTACAACAAATTTCCATGTCAATGTATTCCGCTTCTGCTATAGATAACGAGACTGAGGTTTTCTTTTTGCTCAACCATGATACAAGACAACCACGTAGATAAAATTC
Organism: Pinus taeda; assembly: GCA_000404065.3. Lineage (NCBI taxonomy): Eukaryota > Viridiplantae > Streptophyta > Pinopsida > Pinales > Pinaceae > Pinus > Pinus taeda. The sequence continues at coordinate 17,975 of APFE030439124.1, forward strand.
TACTCCACTAGTACTCTTATGATCATCAATACTTCCTGCCCAATCCGCATCTGTAAAGTCTTGAATAATGAGGTTGTTTCCATTCAGATACCACAAGCCATATTCTATTATGCCCTTTAGATATTGAAGAATTCTTTTGATAACAATAATATGTGATTCTTTTGGTGCTACTTCGAATCTTGCTACTTGTCCAACTCATTGCATAACATCTAGTGGGGAGGCTATTACATATAGAAGACTACCAATCATAGATCTGTACAACCTCTAATTCACATCCTTAGATAAGTTGCCTATGATCAATTTGAAACCTGTTACCATCAGAGTAAGGATGGGTTTACAATCTTTCTTGCTGAGATATTTGAAGCCCTAATAAGTATTTCAACTCACCAAGTAAAGACATCTCAAACTCACTTTGCATCTTTGTAGCAAATTTCTTACTTAGTCGATCATCATTGCTACCAAACATTATGTCATCGACGTATACCTCAACGATTGTTAAATTATCCTTATCTATTAGTAGGTAAAGATTTCTATCAGCAATACTTTTCTTGAACCCTTGTTGATGTAGATATCCATCAAGACGAGTATACCATGCTCTAGGAGCCTACTTGAGACCATATAGAGCCTTCTTTAACCTACAAACAGAGTATTATTTTTCTGATAGTAGAAAACCTTCAGGTTGTTCTATGTAAACTTATTATTCTAGTTCTCCATTCAGAAATGTTGACTTAACATCCATTTGGTAGAGTTTTATTTTCCTTGAACATTCATAGGCGAGAAGCATATGGATGGCTTCCATTCTGCAAACTAGTGCAAATTTTTCATCGAAATCAATTCCTTCCACTTGTACATAGCCTTTGCAAACCAATCTTACCTTGTTTCTAGTAACATGTCAATCTTCATTCAATTTCTTCCTAAACACCCATTTAGTCGCAATCACATTTTTATTTGTTGGTTGTGGATCTAATTCTTAGGTGTTACTCTTCTCATGATCCAATTCTATATTCATAGCTACTACCCAATGTTCATTCTAGCTAGCTTCCTCAAAACTACTACGCTCAAAGTTTGCTATAAAAACAATGTGAGCTTGATATGATGAACGAAACTGTCAAAATTTTCTTGTTCCAATTCCTTCATTTATATCAGCAATAATTTGATTTTATGGATGGTTCTTTTGAATCCATTCTTTTGTTCTCTTTGGAGGAGCTTGTTCTGTTGTTCCTGCATATCTTGTTGATCATTATTTACTTTTTCTTGGTTGACAATTGCTTCTTGTTGTAGAATTTTCTCTATACCTTTTACAACCTCTGTCTCAAGTTTCAAAGATTCTAGATCATCATCATTATTCATTAGAACACTATCTTCATCAAATGTAACATTTATGCTCTCCGCTATCTATTTAATCTTATATTATAGAATTTATAGGCCTTTCTTTTGTGTGAGTAAACAACAAATATACCTTCATCAAAACGCAATTCAAATTTACCCAAATTTTGATCTTCTCTTTTGATATAACATTTGCTTCCGAAGATTCTAAAATATTTTACATTAGCCAGATTTCCTTTCCATAATTTATATGGGGTCTTATTGCAATTATTTCAGAGAAGACTTCTATTGATAATGAAGACCGTTGTATCAATTTCTTGAACCCATAATTTTCACCTAATTTTGAGTCCTTCAATATTGTTCTATCCATTTCCTGTACAGTTCTGTTCTTTCTTTCAGTAACTCCATTTTGTTGAGGTGTTCATGCTATTGAAAATTGTCTTTTCATTCCATTTTCATCACGTTATTGCTGAAATAATTTGGAAGTGAATTCTCTGCCATTATCTAATCTTCGACACTTTATTTTTATATCAATTTCAGTTTTGACCAACTCCTTATAGATCTTAAAGCACTCAAATGCTTCAGATTTTTCTTTAGGAAACTGAACACTGTCATCCTGGTATAATCATCTACCCTTAACATGAAATATAATTCTCCATCTAAGCCTTTTGTTCTCATAGGACCACATAGATCAGTATGTTAAAGCGTTATTTTTTTTTTAAATCCACATTTTTTCTACTTGCCATGGTAAGAAGCCTCACATAGTGTGTTGGAAGGTTTTTAGATTTTCGGCATTTCTCATACTACTTCCTTTCTTCTTACCCTGACAAGATTCTCAAATTTTATGTGACCCATTAATTTGTTCCATAACCAACTTTCACCCTCTTTATCCAATACACATTCTTTAGTTTCTTCATATAGAACATATATGTTGTTTGGAAATTGACTTGCTATGGCCACAATTTTACCATACCTACCTTCCCTGATTTCACATTTCGTGGAGTTGAATCGAATTGTGTGTCCTTGATCACACATTTGTCCAACATTGAGTAGATTGTGATTCATGTTTTCAACCAATAGAACATTCTTGGCTAGAGCACATTATCTTCCGAGACTGATGGTAACTTATCCTATAACATTTGAATATACATCATTTCCAAAGGAAATAGTTCCATTCTTCTTCGCTTTCAGAGATACAAATTTCTTTCTATCTCTAGTCATATGCATTGAGTAACCGCTATAAACATACCACACATCTTTGTTATTTTGAGCCTTGAGAGCAAGAGCTCAATTATCAATGTTCTTCTTCTTCCATATCCATTCATTCTGTGGCTTCAAAGATTCTTCTGGAGGATTTTCAAGTCTGCATTTTCTAGCTATGTGTCTATAGTTTTGACATTTGTAACATTCAATGTTACTTCTTAAATGTAAAAATATCTTGATGTTTCGTTGATCCCTGAGAGGTTCATATTTGACAGATCTCCTCGAATTGTATTGGTTCCTAGGGCATGTGCAACATTCTACAACTCTATGAACAAATTTTCCACAAGTAACAATATCCATGAAAAATATGTTGGTACTTGGACAAAATTCTTCATCCAGGAATTGTCTTCAAAGACTATTCTTGCGAATCTTGTTCCATGAAGTCTACATTCCTATTAGATCTCATAGGTTCATTGTATTTTGTTGTAGAATGTACTACTTCTTCTTCTTTGTAACCGAGCACAATTCTGTCGTTGTAATATCATTGATTGTTGATGAGTTCTTCCAACACCCTTGAGTTGTTGGAATAGTTTTGGACAATTTTTCCCTTCATCACTTCCTTATGCAACAAGACTACTTTGGCTTCTAATGCTTCCCTTTCTGAGTTACTTTCTTCCAACTTATTTTGAAGTTACTCTTCATTACATTTGTGTTCTTAAACTTCAATTTTGATACCTTGAACTTGTTCTTCAAGAGTATTGGAACAAATCTTCTCAGCATTGAGCTCTTTTATAAGCTTGATTGCCTCCTTAGAAAATACTTCTATGGTGAACCCTTCTTCTTCGTTGTTTGATACATCTTGTTTATTGTGATTGGCTATAAATAGTACTCTCTCATTGGATTCTTCTTCACTGTCACTGTCTTCATCGGATGATGAGGTATCTTCTTTACAGAGATTGTTCCTTTTGAATCGCTTCTTCTTGCCTTGCTTGTTGAATTTCTTAATGCCTTTCTTTCCTTTCAAGTTTACATCACTTCTATTTGGACATTTTGTTGTGAAATTCCCAACCTCACCATAACTGAAACATATCATTGGAAGTTTATCTTTGAATTTTCCCTTACCAATTTTTAGTTTTGTTGTAAAGTAAGCATATTCTCCATTTGAAAAACCTTCTTCATCATCTTCCCTTTCTTCAAACTTGTAGGTGCAATTCATTGCCTTTGAAGGTTATTTGTCCTTATTAGTTTTCTTAGATGCAGTGAACACAATTTCTAGATGCGAAGTACCCTCTTCTTCATCAAGTCTCATTTCATATTTTATGAGAACTCCATGTAAGTCCCTTTTGTTGAGTTTGTCCATATTTTGACTGTGTCCTAAGACCAATACCTTTGGGTTGAATATTCTTGGTAATGTTCTAAGAATATTTCGTATAATAGTCTTCTCATCAACAGGCTCTCCCAATACTTCTAGAGTGTTGGTTATTTCATCAACATGTTGTAAGTATGCAACAATGTTGTCATCTTCTTTCATTCTGAGTTGCTCAAATTTTTCTCAGTTGATTTCAGGCTTTGCTTCCTTGACATTTGAGTCACATGCATAGATATTCTCAATCTTGTCCCATACATTTTTGGTTGTTTTAAAACCCAACACCTTATGACAAGTAGATTTAATAAGTCCACTGATAATAATATTCTTTTCTTTTGCATCATTTACCAAATTCTTCTTACCTTATTCATCCATGGTTGGTGTAAAGTTATTTTGAATAGTGTCCCATACTTTGTAACCTTGTGCCAAGAGATAAACCTCCATTCTTCCTTTCTAGAGTTCATAATTATTTTCAATGAATAGAGGTACACCATTGTTGGTATGCTCCATGATCTCCTTCTAGTTGTTAAACTATTATTGAAGGAACCAAGCCTTGATACTGTTAGTTCCAGTCTTCGTAGCCTATCACCAGGGATCGACATGAGCTCTTACTATGTCTGGTTTTGTTAGATGTTTTGCACATGATATTCAGCACAAAACATGTCACAACTATGTCCATCAGAATAATCTCGGAAAATTCTTTCTAATGGTATATCACACTCCCGTAACTGGTTCCTGGATTAGAAGAAATGAATGAGTGATTCTTGGTTATGCATGTTTTGAGGTGAGTTGTTGCACACAACGACAAGTTTAGTACAAAATCAGTTTCTGAAATAATGGTAAGGAATTTTTCAAAAGTGAAAGAGGTTTTTGTTCATCACATACTAAAAGAAAAAAAACTCCTTCCGTTTATGCACAGTTGCTACTGTGTGGAAGATATACAGTGATATTTGGAGCCTACATTAAAACAAATAAAACTTTTCATATTTTTTACTGTTTTAGTCATTTTAGTGCTGGGCCATTTTACAACCCATGGAAAGTAATTTTGCGAAACCCAAGATGGTTTTTGTTAATAACAAACAATATAACAAAAACATATTTTATTTTATTCACAAGTGTCATGGATTGGGATATGTGACTAGATCGTTACAGCTCATTTTCGCAGATTTAAATTTTTAATGATTTTCTGCTTTAGAGATGCTTTTGTGGAACATATTGCGAGCTACTAAAAATGAATTTCCAAAAATTGAGAGAGTTTTTTCTTCAACGTGAGATTGTATACATAAACCTCTTTTATTTGTGTAACAGGTGCTATGGTTTAGGAGATACGAGTTCATCTTCAACACCTATTTTCAGAAATTTGGCCCAAGTTTAATGTAACTAATTCTATTTTGAAGAAAATGCTTGGCTCAATCCCTTAGTACAAGGATGAGAAAATGTATATATTTTATGAATTTCATAGGGTAGGGGTTGGAATTTGGTAGAAGTTTGGACTCTTGAGAAAGTAAGGAGCTTCATTGTACACTCATATCAATATTTTGGCTAAGGAATTGAGACCAGGGTTTGTAGTACTCTTTAGAATCCCTATGGCATTTGTTTTGGTACAGTGCTTTCTTATATCTTTTTGAATTTATTCATGTGTTATGTATATCATTTCTTTCTTATTTCTTCTCAGCTAAATCAAACAAGAGTGTAAATAGAAAACATTGAAACTACAGTGCTTTACTTGAAGTTTGCTTTAGTTTCTTGGTGTTTTCAACTGTTTGGAGAGGATCCATGGCTTCTCTTACCCTCTTCAAGTCCTCCTCTGTCTAAACCATCCATCCTATTTGATTTAGAGTGCCAAATATAGTTGCCTACCTTGCCTCATTGAGACCCCTGCAAGAAGATGGATTGAAATTTTTCCTATCAGATCTATTAAGTCCTTTTCATATTTTTGGCATATCTTTCTTGAAACATGGATGGAGTAAGAGAAATAATTCAAAATGGAGGTGCCCTCTATTCAATGTTTTAGAGAATGGGAAGATATGTGCATGGATGGTGAGGTATATGAGAACTTTGCTTTATGTCTTTCTTCTTATCTGAAATCGTGTCGATGCAGCCATGAAGTTAAGCTTAATTTTTTGCAAAAGTTTGCCATGAAAATTGAAGGAGATCTAACTGAATTGGAGACCCAAATACAATCCCAAGATGTCGACTATCAATTCCCATTCTTTGGGGACCTATTTCAGCAGAAAGAACAGAAGGTAAGGTTGCCTATGGATATTTGCATTGATAGTTTGAAACTGGAAGCATATATTGAGGAGTTGGGGCAGCAAATAGAGTCTGGTTTCTTTGATCCTATTGCAGTGTATATGGAGTATTTTTTCAATTTGAATGATAGATCAGATTTTCTTTTACATAACCAGACTCGTTATGTGCATATATGGCTGTAAGCATTTACATCTGTGTCCTGGTTGAAGCAACTTCAAGCAGCATCCTTATCATAGTTACTTGATTGGTTGATATGGCATTACAACATAACTTGTTCTATCAATTTTGCAGCAAAGTGGGTTAGATTTGTACATAAATAAGTTTCCCAAGGAAACATTTCAGTTTTTGGTATTTGTTTATGTACAAGTTGCAATATGTATATGTTTTTGGATTGGTATGAGTGGTTTTGGGTTCGCAGTTATTTGGCCATCCATGCCCAATGGAAGAGGCACTATCTGCTTTCTAGAGATCTATAATTCTTGGCACCTCCAAGGAGCTACCATGCCCATTGGAGCCAATGTTAGTTCCAGTCTTTGCAGCCTGTCACCATGGATCAACATGAGCTCTTACTATGTCTGGTTTTGTTAGATGTTTTGCACATGATGTTCAGCACAAAAAATTTCACAAGTGTGTCCATCAATATAATCTTGGAAAAATATTTCCAACGGAATATCACACTCATGTAACTAGTTCCTGGATTAGAAGAAATGAATGAGTTATTCTTGGTTATGCATGTTTTGAGGTCAGTTGTTGCACACAATGACAAGTTTAGTAAAAAATCGTTTCTAAAATAATAGTAAGGATTTTTTCAAAAGTGAAAGAGGTATTTTTTCATCACATACTAAGAAACAAAAACCTCCTTTATTTTATACACAGGTACTACTATGTGGGAGATATAGAATGATATTTGGATCCTACATTAAAACAAAGCAAATTTTTCATAATTTTTACTGTTTTAGTAATTTTAGTGGGGGGACATTGTACGACATATGGAAAGTGATTTTGCAAAACCGAAGGAGGTTTTTGTTAAGCATGAGACATATAATCGAAACCTCTTTTAGTTTATTCATGGGTGTCAAGGATTGGGATATACGACTAGATCTTTACAGCTCATTTTCACATATTTAAATTTATAATGATTTTATGTTTTAGAGATGATATTGTGAAACATATTGCGAGCTACTGGAAATGAATTTCCAGAATTTGAGAGAGTTTGTTCTCAAGAATTACCTTATCTAAAAATACATCTTTAATTTTTGTAACTGATGCTATGGTTTAGGAGATATGAGTTCATCTTCAACACCTATTTTCAGAAATTCAACCCAAGTTTAATGTAACTAATTCTATTTTGAAGAAAATGGTTGAGCTCAATCCCTTATTACAAGGATGAGAAAATGTATATATTTTATTAATTTCATAGTGTAGTGGTTGGATTTTGGTAGAATATTGGACTCTGGAGAAAGTAAGGAGCTTCATTGTACACTCATATCAGTATTTTGGCTAAGGAATTGAGACCAGGGTTTGCAGTACTCTTTGGGATCCATGTGGCATTTGTTTTGGTACAGTGCTTTCTAATGTCTTAGTGAATTTATTCATGTGTTATTTATATAATTTCTTTCTTATTTCTTCTCAGCTAAATCAAGCAAGAGTGTAAGTAGAATAGATTGAAATTGCAGTGCTCTACTTGAAGTTTGCTTTAGTTTCTTGGTGTTTTCAATTGTTTGGAGAGGATCCATGGCTTCTCTTGCCCTATTCAACTCCTCCTCTATCTAAACCATCCATTTCATTTGATTTAGACTGCCAAATACAATTACCTACCTTGCCCCATTGAGACCCCTGCAAGACTAAACCTCATTCGCTAGACCCAAGATCTAACTTTCCCTTAGAGCCCACAAACTCATCATTTATTCAATCAAACTCCTTTACATCTATACCTAGCCTAAGATCAGTAATCAATTTGGTCATCTCAAGCCTTTAGTGATCATAATTAGCCAATATTGACCTAGAGAGAGCCCTCCCATGACCTGGTAGAGCTAGCTACCAGGATGAGCGTGGTTTGATGTTGGCCCTGGGTCTTACCTTTTTAGCCTGAGGTAAATCTAGGCACTAACAGATACCAATTGTTGGAAAAAACTGGAGGGTGAATCACTATTCCTTATAAATTATCACTTTTAAATATTTTCAAAGCATTACTTAATCTTAAGTTATCATTAATGATTATGTAGTAACAATAGTGAATAAAAGAATAGAGGAGGCACAGAAATTTTAGGTGGGAAACCTCGTCCAGGTAAGAAACAATAGAACACTTTTCTAACAATTCTTTAACCTTCAACTCCAATTGAAAAGAAAGGTCCAACTTCCTAGAATCTGGGAAAGCATTCTTCTTCAACTCCAGCTGGATGGATGCTCCAATGCCAGAGATTCTTCAGTAGTCAACTGAATGGACACCGAACACCCAATGAGCTACAACTCATCCTAGCACCACCCTACCACCCTGATGTTTTCACAGTATTGCACATGTTGGTGGCTTCGTGCACCAGCCTAGCACCAGCCTAGCACCCTATAGAAGAATAAAAGAAGAATGGACTCTTGTACCAGGGAAAATGGTCCACTTTGAAATGATATAAAATGATGTCCATTATCACCCGGATTGAACCTCTGGTTGAAGGGAGGCAAACTTTGGTAACCACAAACAACACTTAGCAAAGTAGCTAGCCCTACTAGGTTGGCAGAGGGCTATCTCCTAAATATCTTAGTCAAGATGACTAGATCAGGTAAAGGATATTAGGCTAGGTATAGTAGCTTGAAATTTTTGATTGGATTTTGTACAGATTTTGTTGGATGAAGAAGAGCTAGGAAATTAAGGTCTGGGAAATTATGTCAGAATTGTAGGGTGTTCTATGGGGCAAGGTAGGCATAGGATTTAGCACTCTATGGCTTGATGAGGTGAGATGTTTAAGACTAGTGAGAAGCTAAGAAGGGCATGTGACAATCAGGGATCCTTCTGAAACAGTAGAAAACATATAATGGTGAATATTTACCCAAAGCATAGTAGTGTTTTGATGAATTTTGCCTATCAACTTGAAAGCATTCACTTGAAATCAATGGAATGATTAATGAAGCATACAAAACATTCTAGCATATGATCATAAAACAAGAAGTTGTACTAAAAACACCATACCACATGGATCCCATAAAAATAGCTGCAATTCTTATTAATCTCTTGCCAAACTGCTTACAAAGATGTACAATCAAGGTCTGAGCAATCCAACTCAATCCAACCCATAAAATGATAGAGAAAATACATAATATAGGCCTCAAAACAACTAATCCTAGCGTCACGGGTCGAATCTAAGAGAGGAGTAATAGTTGCACAAAATTCTGAACTGATAGCTAAAGACTAGGGTGATCAAACTGACTCATCCGTAATATGAAGCAAACTGATTCATTACATGCCACTCAGGCCATCCATCTGATGTATCTACCCTAGGTCAAAGAAGGAAAAATTTAATTACATCATCATTATGAATTACACTAGTGTAAAATCAAAATCCCATAGGTGAAAAGTATTTATTGAGAAAAACAGTAAAAATTTTTGCTGACTCTCAAGTGCGCATCACTTGAAGGAAGTGTGCAACACCATATTCAAGGTGAGTTTTGACTACCTTCCAGGTGTCTAATTCTAGCTCAGGATAGCTCATTGGAAAGTGCATCCTATCTAGATTCCAAAACCTCCCTTATTTTCCACACTGAGCCTGATTTACCCCTCCAAAAATGCAATCTCCCAAGACTGCTCAAACATGCAACACCTAGCTCAAAAAATAGGTAGAAACATGATTTTTAGGTGGTTTTTTTCTATTTCCACTCAGTAATTTTGACTTTCAAGTATGGAAACATGGTTTTATTGAGTGTAAATGGTCTTTTGAATCCAATGGTGCTGTCCATTCCTCTAAAAAGTGCCCCCAAAAAATGCACAACATCTTTGGTGCTACGATTTAGACTAAGGGACTGATAGAAAAATTACCTGGAAAAAATAGGAAATGCTAAAAAGAAAAAACTGAGTTTTGAGCCTTTAAAAATGTTTGACACAACCAATTTAAAGGTGACTAAGCCTAGGAAGCCTCCACCAATAAGTCAAGCTTTTCCTTCTCCTTCTGATGAGTTAAGGCCTCAATTTTTGCATGAGCCCTTTTCAGCTTGGCTCTCACAATCTTGTTCCTCATGGCATAGTATTTGGCCATTATTATTTGAATATATGTATCTCTATTAGCTTTAGCTAACAGGTCCTCAAGATGAGTGTTAACCCACTCAAGCCAATATTCTCAGTTCTCATTCATCATTATGTCAAATTGCTCATTTAAGGTGAGTTGGTTGGCAAGTTGAGCTTCTCTTTCTCTTTCCAGCTCCAAAGATCGCTTTAGGCCTCTAGTCCTAGGCCTGCTCCAGGGAAATTTTTTTTCATGGGCTCACTATAGTAACCATAAGCTTTCTCAAGTTGGAATTTAGTCTTTTCAACTTCCCTTTTAGCTTTGATGAGTTGAACTTCCATAAGCTCATACTTGGTCTCCATTTGCTTATTTTCTTGTTCATAATAAGATATGATATATTTTTCTCTTTGTAGTTTTATGTAAAAATCACTTATCAATGCTTCTTTCTCTTTCAAGATCACTTTAGTGTTTTCCTTTTCATCTTCCTCATCTATGTCCACTGGGTCAAAATCTTGCTCAGTATCATTGGGGTCTTCTTCATGTTTCTGCATTTTTGTTTCAACATTTTTTTTCCTTTCCTTTCTGCACTTGCTTTGCTAATGAAGTTTGTACATGCTTTGTTGATGAAGAAAGAAAGGCCCCTCCCACAATTTGTGGGGCATACACTTTCCTATTTCCTCTTTGATAGGTATGCACCACAATACCTAAATTAGTCCCTCTAGGCTTGCTTCTTTGACCCTGATCACCTTGTTCTTTGTCACTATCCTTTTTCCTATCAAATGAAATAATAGCTCCATGGAATGGTGATAATCGAGGTGATGGTGTGTGCATGGGCTCAGATGGAGGAATGGAGGTTGGTGGATGAGATGATGATGGAATGTCTTGAACATTATGGGTGGAAACTTGAGTGAAAATGGGGTTAGCTATAAATGTACTCCATGCAATGTTAAGTTCTTTAAGGTGATAATAGCTATGATAGTGATGAGGGAATGGTGACATAAGTTTTTCATTTGATATGTGTATTCTCTCCTTTGAGAAATGTAAGCCATCTTCTCAACACTCTCGAAAATAGTAGGGTATATTGAGCATTTTAACCCTAGTGATATGCATAAGAAACTGGATGTGGTAAGAATAGACCCTAGAGAATCTTCCCTCACATGAAAATTACTTCATTATAATCCTCATGATAGGTGCATATCTATCAAGGAGGTATGAGAAAGGGAAATAGCCTTTTCTTTCACCTCTGTACCTAGGTTTGATGTATGGTTCATAAAAATGTGCTTCTATTTCACTGTGTTTGAACCATTTTTCCCCAACTTCTGGAATCCCAGTGGCAGCTGATATGATGGCAGTAGAAAATGTAAAGGTTATGCCTAAAAGAAAGTCTTGGTTATATTGAATTTTAGTTATGAAAAGCCTAGTCAACTCAGGGTGGTACTCGACTACTTGGACCTGCTCAGAAAACTCGATATAACCTTACCATTTGAAGGATGCCACTGCCATTGGAGAAGCTAGGAGCTCTTTGAGATCCATGGGCTCAAAAATATGGATTTTCCCTCCTTTATGTGGCCTTCTATACTCTATTTTCCCTCTCTGTCTGATCCCTCTTCTTAATTGTGTGGCCTATATTCTTCAACAGCCATGGTGTCTTTGTTACAAAACCCTAAGTAAATGATAGTGGAATGCAAATGTTTAAGAAGGAAAGAAAACAAGGGAAAGGTAGATGGAAGTTTGTGGGTGTAGGGATAGAGGTATTTAAAAGGGGATATAGGATATAATTAGGAATTTCTGGGAAATGGGATACTTTCTTGCAAAAATTATGATTTAAGAGAAAAACTAGGGTTTTGAGTGTGAAACTAACACCAATCTTGATTTTATTTTTCGAACATTGATGAAAAAACATACAGGAGAGGGAAGATGACATTGTTGAAGAGGATACTTACCTATTTTAGGCTGAGGAGGTATTAGGAATGCTGAAGAAAAAATATTCTAAAACTGGAAAAATGCGCAGTGCCTGAAGGAAGTGAGCACCACTTCTGTAGAGTGCGTAGCACCTGAGGGGAGTGTGCAGTGCCAAGAGGAAACGAGAACTGCCTGGATTTCTTCACTCTATCCCACTCAAATGGACCTGAAATGAAATGTGAGGGCTTTAAATAGGAGTGAATTTTGTTTTTTTCTTTTGAAAAACCCACTTCTCTAATGTTTCTTGTTCTTCTTTAAACTTTTTTTTAATGCCTCTTCTTTCTTGTGCTTTTGCAGGTGGATAAATGCTCAATTTGACCTGAATTTTTGCAGTGTTTCTCTGTTTAGCAGCAAGGAGAAATGCTCTAGTTTAGCTGAGATCAATTATTACATATAGGAACTTAAACTTACATAAGAAATACAGATAAATTAAAATACTTTGTTTTCACCTCAAAACCATGTTTTTGAGGTGAAAATTACATTATGTTAAAAGATAATAACTTAGAAGTTATGACTTACAAATCATCATGCTTGATTTATTTATCATCCCCATACACTTTTTGACCTTTATTTACACTTTAAAATTAAGTTCTTGACCTTGGTGATGAAACGTTAAGACCTATTGAAATCATGCCCTATGACCTAATGAAATGGACTGTAGATTGATTATAAAATTATAGCTGAAGATAATCTGAAGAAGGATCAACAAGTATACTTTATCAGGGAAAGATTTTCTAAAGAGAAAACAAGCATCATTGGATCAATTTATCATGACCTAATGGAATGATGCAAAAATTTTAGTATGAGACCCCTACTATCCAAATTTAAAGAGTGAATTTTGATCCCTGATGGAAGCATGAAAATACAGACACTAAAATTGGCCTTATTGGGGATGGTAGCTCCTTGGAGGTGTCAAGAACACTGTAGACCAAGTGCTTAGCTGATTGGGCCAATAGAGTGAAACAAACCAAATACTAAAGCAAACTCACTTTATGCAAATTGAAAGGTGACTCTCAACTGACTTCAAACTTGACAATAAACCAAAACAATGAAAATTGTCACATACCATTCAAGCTTTATAGCTTTCACTTTAGGCCCCAAGCTTTAAAGTATAGTATACTTGAAATCTTGCAAGGAAAATTAAAATAGTATAAACAATGAAAGTGAAGTACTTTCAGAGAACAACCTTAGAAATAGTAGTGCTTCACGAGCCTACCATTTACTGGTCCTCCTGAGCACTCTTGGTTATCCATCTCCTTGAGTAGAAAAGCATTATGTCCTTCGTATGTTGAGATAATATATGGTCCTTTCCATAGATTTTCTAACTTACCATGCTTTCCTTTCTCCTCATTCTGTACATCCCACTGCAGCACTACATCCTCTAGTTGAAACTTGTTTGCTTTCGTATTGTGGTCATAGATCTTCTTTATCTTTTCTTGCAGTCTGAAAGTGCTTTTGGAAACATCTTCCCTTGTTTGTTGAATCGCGATCATTTGGTTGATTATGCATAGAACATTATTCTCTTTACAACCAACTTCCTATAGTAGTCTCATGACTAGAATTGCAAGTGATTGGGGAAAAACCATATCAATACCATAAACTAACTCAAAGGGTGACATACCTATGGATTTCTTTCTCCTCACTCTGTCAGCCCATAAGGCATTAACAAGCTTCTAATGCCAATTCTTCTTAATTTTCTCAAACGTTTTCTTAATGATGTTCACCAAAGACTTATTTGATGATTTAGATAATCCATTTCCCTGTGGGTAATATGTAGTAGAATTACCCAAAGTGTTATTATACTTACTACAACAATTGGTCATCCCCTTTGACTTGAATGTTGCTACATTATCTGTGATGATTTTATGAGGGAAACCAAAGCAAGACAAAATATTAGACTCTAGAAAATGGATGATTACGATGTTTGTGGCTTTCCTAGTTGGAATAACCTCAATCCACTTGGTAAAATAATCGGTAGCTGTTAGGATCCATTTGTGTTGTGCCAATGATATAGGATGGATTTCCCTGATAAAATCAAGTCCCCACTACTGAAATGATGCATTTACTTCAACAGGGTTTAGAGGAAGAGGAAGCAACATTCCTTTCCCTTGAAAATCCTGACATTCATGGTAGCTCAATACTATCTTATATAGATCTGAAAATAAAGTGGGCCAATAATATCCTAATCTCAACACCTTGTTTGTCATTGTCTAAAAAAACAAATGACTGCCACAATCACCTTTATGAAAATCTCTGATCACTTGCTAAGCTTCATCTTTAACCAAACAGTTAAGAAGAACACCTCCTAGGTCTTTCCAATAAAGAGCACTATTTAGAATGCAAAATTTTGTAGATTTTAATATCAATGATCTACCTTTAGTTCTTGACATTCTAGGATGTGGCAAAAGATGATGAAGAAGATAAAATATATCAGAGTACCAAGGAGATTTAAGGAACACTTCTAATACCTGAATGAAAGAATCACCATCCTTGTCATCCGACATTGCTACAATGAGATTGATGTCTAGAGGATGCAAATTTGATTCAGCCATCAGTTTCGCCAAATATTGTCCTTTGATTAGTTTAGTAAATTTAATATCTAGATTATATTCCAACATTTCTTCTATCCACTTACCTCTTCTTCCCTCTGGATTAGTTTGTATGAGAACATCCTTTACTGTTGCATTAGGAACGTATGATATGGAATGTGAATCTAGAATGTACACTCTCAAATCCCTCAATGCTTTTATGAGAGCCAATGCTTGTTTTTAAATAATATTGTAGCAGAAAGCCACACTCTAATAGTCTAACTAAAAAAAGGCAATGGGAAGTTCCACCTGATCCCTCTTTTGCATCAATACCACAGCCATCGTGTGCTCAGATGCAAATGAAAAAATAATAAAATCATGAGTATAGTGAAGACTGATGAAAATTGGAACTGTAGTTAAAGCAAGCTTTACCAAGTTGAATGATTTCATGTCATTGTCAGTCCATTTCACAGTGCTATCCTTTTTCACGTAAATGCACAACGAAATTTGGTATAAAGTTGCGTAAGAAGTTCATCTTACCATTAAAAGCTTGAATCTCCTTTTTGTTGCGTCGAAAGTGTATTTTCTGGATTTCCTCCACCCTTGAAGGATCAATGTGAATACCATTTTTAGAGACTATTTGACCACAAAGTTTACCTTCCTCCATAGTAAAAAGACTCCTTTTTGGGTTCAAATAAATCTCGAACATTCTACATCTATGAAAATTAATTCTTGAGTGATGCAAATGCTCGTCATCAGAATCTGAAAACACTATAAAATCATCGAAATAGACTACCAAGAAACATCCTTCTCATTTGTAAAAGCTATGTCCATTTCCCACTGAAATGTGGCTCTGGCATTCTTCAGTACAAATACTGAAAAGTTCCCCATGGTGTTGTGAAGGTAGTTTTATCTTGGGCTTTTTCATGCACCAAAATGTAATTATAGATTGATTTACCATCTAATAGTGACATCTGTGATGTTCCAACTACTTTTTGTAGAATATGGTCCATTGTGGGAAGAGGATAATTATCCTTCAAAGATACCTTGTTTACGTTTCGTAAATCAATGCACAACCTTATCTCTCTGGTCTTCTTTCGTACCGGGACCAATTTTCAAATCCAATATGAAAATCTAATTGGAACAATTATACCATATTTAAACAATATATTTATCTCTTACTCGATGGATGGAAACAACTTTGGATTTATCCTCCTCAACTTTTATTTGAAAGGTTTTTTATCTATCTTGATAGGAATAGTATGTTGAATGATATTCTTGTCATACACTTTCAAATCTGAATAACCCATGCAAACACATTAGAAAATTCAGAGAGTAACTTAACATACTTCACTTTTGTTTCGGGAGACTTAAGGGAGGCAATGCTTTTGATAACTTTACATGCTTGGGCTAGTTAGTTGTTCCAATATACACATCCTCAACTCCTTTGTCTGTAGGAACCAAGGTAGATTTTCTCACAACATCATCCTAATCAAAGAGATCCTCTAAAGGTATAAGACCTCTAAGAATGATATTATTCTTAAGCTATAAAACATCCACCTAATTTACTTCAATATCTTATTCATCAAAATCAAAAACATCATCAATGAAAGTATCCTTAAACTTCCCTTCATTCTGCAGAAAGGCATTAATTTCATTGTCATCCCAAAAAACTTGCCAATACCTCAAATTATCAGGAACTGTAGGCCTATGTTTGACATGAATTTCAAATTTATTTCTAGAATTCATTGCAATTTTGAAATTGTTTCTTGCTGTAGCAAGAGAATCAGTAATGATGTTTTGACTCTTGGGTATCACTATCAAGGTGTACTTCAGAAATATCTTCAAAATATTGAAAACTGCATTTCTGTAAGCTCTCATCCGCAGATGCTTTGCTTGATATTCTCCCTATACTTGTTTAATCACCAACTCTAAATCACCATAAACAGAAATTCTTTTCATGCCCAATTTCTTTAAAATCTTTAGACGTGTAATAAACACCTCATACTATGCTTAATTATTAGAACAATCAAAAGCTAACTTGTAGGAACATACTCTAACAATAATTGGAACTTTGGTAGCCTGGAACGCAGGGCTTCGAATCCAAATTCCAATATCGTCACCATCTTTACCCACAACACCATCAAAATCCAAGCTTCAAAGGCTGGCTTCATCTTCTAGATGCTAGAATTTTGTTTCATGCTAAACCTTACTTTAACCAATTACTTCATTTTTCTGCTCTTCAATGACCTTTTTCTATTGTGCAGGCTGCTAACAAGTAATTGCTACTCTTTATTTTTCTTGAGTAAGAACCGCTCTAAAATTATCAGAAATTTTTGGTATATCATGTACTTCTACATGCTAAATATATACATCATTCAATCCATTATTAGAGTATAAAACAAAAGACTCTAAATCAATATGTACATCATTTATTGGATGATTCAGAGGCTTCTCTTTACTATTGATCATGAATTTCATTTTATTCTCCTGGTATAACTTCCTCAATTGACCGAAAATGGGAATGGTAGCATAAGAGAAGTCAAGTTGTAAAGTGCCCTTGAGTTTAGCACCCCACGATCTAGACCAGAGCATACCAAAACGAGGCAGTATATTAGCCACTACCATATCCATTAAGACATTTTTGGCTGGGATTTGATTTAAAGAAACCACCAAACCATTAATGAGACCAATGTAACGAACTCTGCCAGAGTCAAAGGAGTACAAATTATGATATTTCTAGGTGATGTCAAGGCTGAGATTTTCCATAATGGGTTTGGGTATCAAATTGTGGGAAGCTCTAGAATCTAACATGGCATTATGGAGAATATACTCATGCAGTCTAAGACTCAAATAAAAGGGAGGGACTTCACTATCTTCAGGCTAACCTTCTATGGCTAGACCAAAAATGAGTTCAGGATGATCATCCTCAACATTCACCTATCTGACAAAGGATCTATTTGCAATATTCTTGATACATGGTGTTTATAATTGTTATTCTTAACAAGATCAGTCAAAGGTATTGACACTTTTAATTTTGCAATTTCATTTTCTAAATTAAAGGATGAAACCTTTTCTACCTCTTTCACACCAATGTCCTTCTTATCTATTTTCTCTTTCATTACACCATCTTTTTGCTTATTTTTCTTCTCATTTTCTGCAGTACTTGTTGATGGTACCTTACTGGGATTAGGATCAGCAAGATCTTTTCATTTCTTTTGAGTGTTTGAGGAGTCATTCTTTAATTGCACATCTTTTCTTTTCTGAATGGGTTTGACTGGTACATCTCTACTCAAATAATATTGCTTCTGCTGTGTAGTCAAAGAATTCATACAACCACACTAATAATCATTAGATTCAACCAACAAAATTACATCGTTTGCTAAGATGTAATCCTCATCCTTTTGAATGTTGGGAACTTCTACATACTCTTCATCTTTTCTCAGAAATATGGGTGCACCATTAGCAATGAAAAAGTGATTTGATTCTATTACCTGACCTTCATGATCTTCCTCTTCCAATCCTTGACCATAATTCTATTGTAGGGGAGTTCTGATCTATTGTTGTTGTTGTGTTAGTTGCTCTGGTGCTTTCTATTCTCTTTTCTTGATTTGAAATTGGGGTTGTTTCTGACCTCTAAAACTAGGATTTCGGACCTGAGGCTCAGGTGTATTGGTGATGTTGAACGGTCAACCATCCGCTCCATTGTTCGGATCAATGTATCCATTTTTGCATCTGAAGTAGATATTTCTTCTTTTATGGTCACTCTTTTCTCAAATCTCATTCTTTCTCTTTTGGCCAACAAGTTTGCTTCTAGACTCACAACATTCTTCTGCATGTCTGCCAGTGTGGTAGGATCACATTCGCACAACTAATATGCCATATCAGCATCAAAACCATATGGAAAATTTAACAAAGCCAATCCCTCCGGTGGTTTAATATTTTCTAGAATAGCATTGTATATTGCATTAAACCTTAAACAATAATCGTGCACACTTTCACCAACATTTCTTTTGATATTCCCATACTCAAATAAAATATGAAGTAGATTCTTCTTCACCTCCCATTGATCCAGGAATTGCATATGGAGGACTGGTAAAGTAGTAATAGAGGATACAGGTAGAGATATGAACTATTTCCAAACTTCCACTCCAAAGCTTTGTACAAACAATCTCATACTCACATATTCAATTTCTACTTTATGGAGGTCAAAGAAATCATTCATTCTATCAACATGTTGTTGGATTGTAATGGCTTTAGTAGCATCAAAGAGAGGTATTTTAGTTTGATAATCAGTGGGCATGGCACCAATATTCTGAGGTAAAACCAGGGGTGCATACCGAGCAGCCATAACTCAAGGTGAGGGAGGTGGATTTAAAGTAAGATTTGTGGTACTTGGTATATTCAAAGGAGAAGCAACAATAGGTGGAGTAACAATCTGTAAAGATGAAAGCAGTGGGTACGGGATAGTTTGAGTTGTTGTAGATGTAAAAGAGGTATTTTGAAAATCAAAATATGGCCTATTTTTCACCTAATTGTCTACGTTTGAAGTAAGGTTCTATAAATAATCAAGAGAATGAATAAGCTATGACCTTTATTTACTTTGTGTGAGCAAGTCTTCAACAGGGTTATTAAGAGACATAGAGGAATAAAAAACTATTTGATCAAGCCAACTCAAAGTATTACTGCGAAACAAACTTTGCTCAAAATGAATATTGAAATCAATATCTTGCATAGTGTCTAGCCTTTCTGGGAGTGAATGGACACGAGGAATGAAAAATTCACTTGATTGTTCAATTGATTGCTCTTCTGTTACACTAGATTTTCCTACAAATTTCTTAGATTTCTACCCAATTTTGTGAGGATCACTGACAATGACTGGTGGATTCAGATCTAGATTGGATCTGGTGTACTTTCTTGAAGCTAGTATGCTCTAATTTTGAAATCTTATATATTTCTTTACAAGTTTCCAATTCGGCCTTAATCAATTCTAAAACTCATCATTCATAAGCTTAAGAATTCAAATGAAAGATATTACTAGGGTGATTAGTCTTTCATTCCCCAATATGGTTGCCACTATGTTATCACATGGATTAAGCCTTAGGCTGAAGGGAGGCAAACCAGGGTAACCACAAACCATGGTTAGCCAAGTACCTAGCCCTACTAGGCTGGGAGAGGGCTCTCTCCATAAGGATCTTAGTCAATATGACTGGATCATGTAAAGGATATTAGTCTAGGTATTGTAGCTCGAAAGTTTTGATTCGATATTGTAAAGATTTTTCTGGATTAGGAGGAGCTGGGCAATTTAGGTCTAGGAAAATATGTCAGAATTGCAGGGTGTTCTATGGGGCAAGGTAGGTATAGGATTTGGAAATCTAGGGCTTGATGAGGTGAGATGTTTAAGACTCGTGAGAAGCTAATAAGGGCATGTGACTATCATGGATCCTTCTTAAATAGTAGAAAACATATAATCGTGAATATTTACCCAAAGCAGAGCAATGTTTTGATGAATTTTGCCTATCAACTTGAAAACATTCACTTGAAAGCAATGTAATGATTAATGAATCATACAAAACATTCTAACATATGATCACAAAAGAATAAACTGTAATAAAAACTCCATACCACATGGATCCCATAAAAATTGCTGCAATTATTATTAATCTCCTGCCATACTGCTTACAAACATGTAAAATCAAGGTCTGAGCAATGCAACTTAGTCCAACCCATAAAATGATTAAGAAAATACATGATATAGGCCTCAAAACAACTAATCCTAGCCTCAGGGGTCAAATCCATGAGAGGAAGAGAAATTGCACAAAAGTATGAACTGATAGCTAATGACTAGGGTGATCAAATTGACTCATCCATAATATGAAGCAAATTGATTCATTACATGCCACTTAGGCCATTCATATGATGTATCTACCCTAGGTAACAAAAAAACACACTTTAATTAAACCATCATTATGAATCACATTAGTGTAAAATAAAAATATCACAAGTGAGAATTATTTTTTGAGAAAATCAGTAAAAATTTTGGCTACATGTCAAGTGCGCAGTACCAATGTCAAATGTGTAGTGCCTGAAGAAAGTGTACAATGCCATCTTCAAGGTGAGTTTTATCTGCCTTCTAGGTGTCCAAATCTAGCTTAGGATAGCTCCTTAGAAAGCTTATCCTATCTAGTTTCCAAAGGTGCCCTTAGTTCACAAATTCAGCTTGATTTCTCCCTCCAAAACCACAATCTCCATATACTTCTCAAACGCGTAGTGCCTGGCTCAAAAAATAGACAGAAACATGATTTTTAGGTTGTTTTTTTCCTTTTCCACCTAGTAACTTTGATTTTGAAGTCAAGAAACGTGGTTTTATTAAGTGTAAATGGAATTCTAAATCCAATGGTGGTGGCCACTCCTCCAAAAAGTGCCCCAAAAAAGTGCAAAGTGCCCTAGGCACTGCACATTTAACTAAGGGATTGATAGAAAAATTACCTGGAAAAAACAGGAAATGCCAAAAAGCAAAAACTAAGTTTAGGGCATTCAAAAATGTTTGGCACAACTGATGTAAAGATGATTAAGCATGGAGTGAAGCATCGACAAATAAGTCAAGATTGTCCTTCTCCTTTTGATGAGTTAAGGCCTCAATTTTTGCATGAGCCCTTTTTAGCTTGGCTCTAGCAATCTTATTCCTCATGGCATAGTATTTAGCCGTTATTCTTTGAACCTCTGGATCTCTATTAGCTTTAGCTAATAGGTCCTCAAGATGAGTGTTAACCCTCTCAAGCCAATATCTCCAGTTCTCATTCATCATTATGTCAAATTGTTGATTTAAGGTGAGTTGGTTGGCAAGTTGAGCTTCTCTTTCTCTTTCAAGCTCCAAAGCTCCCTTTAGGCCTCTAGTCCTAGGCCTCCTCCTAGGAATTTATTCTTCCATGGGCTCACCATAGCCACCATAGGCATTTTCAAGTTGGAATTTAGACTTTTCAGCTTCCCTTTTAGCTTTGATGAGTTGAACTTCCATAAGCTCATGCTTGGTCTGTGTTTACTTATTTTCCTGTTCATAATAAGATATAATATATTTTTCTCTTTGTAGTTTCAAATAAATCTCACTTATTAATGCTTCTTACTCTTTGAGGATCACTTTAGTGTTTTCCTTTTCATCTTCCTCATTTAAGTCCACTAAGTCAAAATCTTGCTCAGTATCATCGGGGTCTTCTTCATGTTTCTGCATTTATGTTTCAACCATTTCTTCCTTTCCTTTCTAAACCTACTTTGCTGAAGAAGTTTGTACCTATTTTGTTAATGAAGATAGCAAGGCCCCTCCCACACTATATGGGACAAACACTTGCCTATTTCCGCTCTGATAGGTATGCACCACAGTACCTAAATTAGTCCCTTCGGGCTTGCTGCTTTGACCCTAATCACGTTGTTCTTTGTCAATGTCCTTTTTCTTGTTAGATGAAAGAATAGGTCCACGGAATGGTGGTAATGGGGATGATTGTGTGTGCATGGGCTCAAATGGAGGAATGGAGGTTGGTGGATGAGACGAGGATGGAATGTCTTGAACATTCTGAGTGGAAACTTGAGCTAAAATGGGGTTAGCTATAAATGTACTCCATGCAATGTTAAGTTCTTTATGGTGATAAAGAACTATGATCTTTATGAGGGAATGGTGAAATACCCTTTTCGTTTCATCTTTGTATTCTATCCTTTGATCAATGTAAGCCATCTTCTCAACACTCCTGAAAATATAGTAGAGTATATTAAGCATCTTAACCCTAGTGAAATGCATAAGTAACTGGATGTGGTAAGAATATACACTAGAGAATCTACCCTTAGAAGAAAAAGAGTTCATTATAATCATCATCATAGGTGCATATCTATCAAGGAGGTATGAGAAAGGGAAATAGCCTTTTCTTTCACCTCTATACCTAGGTTTGATGTATGGTTCATAAAAATGTGCTTCTATTTCACCCTACTTGAACCATTTTTCCCCAACTTTTGGAATCGCGATGGCAGATAATATGATGGGAGCAGAAAATGCGAAGGTTATGCCTACAAGTGTATCTTGAATTTTGGTTATGAAAAGCCTAGTCGACTCAGGGTGGTACTGGACTTCTTGGACCTGCTCACAAAACACAAAACACCCTAAACATTTGAAGGATGTCACTGTCATAGGAGAATATAGGAGCTCTTTGAGATCTGTGGGCTCAACCATGTGGATTTTCCCTCCTTTATGTGGCATTCTCTGCTCTATGTTTTCCTCTCTGTCTGATCCCTCTTCTTCACTATGTGGCCAATATTCTTCATCAACCATGGTGTTGTTGTTATGAAACTCTAAGTAAATGGTAGGGGAATGCAAGTGTTTAGGAAGGAAAGAAAACAAGGGAAAGGTAGATGGAAGTCTGATGGGTGTAGGGATAGAGGTCTCTGAAAGGTGATATAGGGTATTACTTAGGTATTTTTGGGAAATGGGAAGTTTTTTTGCAACAATTAGGGTTTAAGAGAAAAACTAGGGTTTTGAGTGTGAAACTAACACCAATCTTGATTTTATTTTTCAAACATTGAGCAAAAAACTTAGAGGATAGGGAAAAGGACATTGTTGAATAGGATACTTACTTGTTTTAGGCTAAAGAGGGATTGGGAGTGCTGAAGAAAAAATATTGTGAAACTGACCAAATGCGCAGTTCCCTAAAGAAGTGTGCAACACTTCTGCAGAGTGTGCAACACCTGAAGGGAGTCTACAATGGCAAGCGGAAATGCGCAGTGCCAAGAGGAAAAATACATCACCTGGCTTTCTTCACTCTAATACACTCAAACTTATCTTTCTTTCTCACCTTTTCATTCCTTGTTTAGAAAATGAAGATAATGGACATGAAATGAAATGTGAGGGCTTTAAATAGGAGTGAACTTTGATTTTTCTTTTGAAAAAATCCACTTCTCTAATGCTTCTTGTTCTTCTTTAAACTCTGTTTTAATGCCTCTTCTTTCTTGTGTTTTTGCAGGTGGATAAATGATCAATTTGACCTGAATTTTTGTAGTGTTTCTCTGTCTAGCAGAAAGGAGAAATGATCTGGTGTAGCTAAGATCCATTATTACATATAGGAACTTAAAATTACATATGAAATACAAATAAACTAAAATACTCTGTTTTCACCTCAAAAACATGTTTTTGTGGTGAAAATTACATTAGGTTGAAAGATAATAACTCAGAAGTTATGACTTACAAATCATCATGCTTGATTTATTGATCATCCTCATCCCTTGTTGACCTTTATTTACACTTTAAAATCAGTTTCTTGACCTTCATGAGGAAACCCTAAGACCTAATGAAATCATGCCCTGTGATCTAATGAAATGGACTACATATTGATTATGAAACCATAACGGAAGACAATCTGAAGGAGGATCAGCAAGTAGACTCTATAAGGGAAAGATTTTCTGAAGAGAAAACAACCATCAGTGGATCAATATATCATGACTTAATGGAATGATGCAAAATTTTCAGTATGAGACCCCTACTATGAAAATGTAAAGAGTGAATTTTGATCCCTAATGGAAGTATGAAAATACTGACACTAACAATGTAGAAGAAGAAGACTCACTAGACCATAATCCCAACTATGACTCAACCACCTAATGATGATCCTAAACCTTCTGACACTGCCTCTTCAACTCTTGGTAGATATGCACTTGTACAAATTTTACAAAGATGCCTTTACAATCTCTGTACAATGATACTTTTACAATGTTTGTATGTAGTGCTACTCACATGAAGACTTCATGTGGTGAACTTCTTGTTGCTTTCATGCACTTTGATTACTGATCTTTTCATGCTACCCTTTCTCATTCTTTATAAGATTATATTATGCATTGAGTCTTC
Organism: Pinus taeda; assembly: GCA_000404065.3. NCBI lineage: Eukaryota > Viridiplantae > Streptophyta > Pinopsida > Pinales > Pinaceae > Pinus > Pinus taeda. The sequence continues at coordinate 42,701 of APFE030439124.1, forward strand.
TCTTGATGAATCTAAAATACATGCAAAAAGTCTTCAAGGAAATACCCATGACATGATAATATCAAAACTTACCTTATTCTGCAGAGCATATGTTAGTGCTAAACAAAAACAACAAATTAGAAGACAAATAACCTAATGCAATTAAGAGATGAACATGAATATACATAATATACTTACCTATGGTTTACCTCTGCTACATCATTTTGTTGTATCTTGCTCTTTTCTTCCCTAGAAAGTCTAGTACTTTGCACCCCTTGACAACACTTGATCTAGTCTTTGTTGCCTTCTAGGTGCACAATATTTAATCTAACATATTGCTACAATTTCAGATCTCTAACATGTGACCTTTGGGCCTATAGCATCTCTTTGAGTCTTCTTTCCAATACCATGGGTCTGACTCGATTTGGACTCTTCAAGGCAAAGTTATGCCCAATCTCTCACAATGGCCTAATTATGGACTAGTTCATTAGAGTGAACTTGTATGACATGCCACATGTCACTGTTTCCTCCTCTGGCTTTGAAATTGATACAAATAAAAATACAAACCATGTACTATCTACAAATTTTTACATAATTCCAATCCTCTTCTCGAAGAGAGAGTTATGACGATTTTCCCAAGGTCACTTCTTTGAGATGAAATTCACTAGCTTGCACAAACCCTAACTTTCACAAATCATATCTATGAAAATATAGCGAACCAAGATCTGAACTTCGGTCATAACGTTCATCAAGATTTCAAACCAAATTGGTTTTAATTTCATAATCTAATACTCGCAAAAATGATGTTATATCAAAAATTTCATGATTGCAACATCTAGAGGATATATGAGATTTATTTTTGTAGAGTTGAGAGGGTCTTCTATAAAGAATGTTGGAAGAATTATAGTAGCTCAAAAAATTATTAATAATTGACTATTCAATGACCAAAACCAATTATGAGTGCCTTGCCACAACCCCATAGGGTTTAGTCCCACTAACTGGGATTACTAACTTCAAATATGAAAATATCTCTCAAACTGTGAAGAATTACTTCATGTGCCATATATCAAAGGAAGCATATCAATGAGTATAACCTATCTAGAATATCCTTGACTCAAAGCAGAGCAAGATGTCTAGTCAAAATTCCCTCACAAGATCAAGGTAGCCCCCAGTGCTGCTTGGGTTGACATCAATGACAACCTTAGATCATCTTTAGATCAACATTCATCATCATGAAAAACATGTAAATTAGTGATCTTGTAAGGGATAGATGAATTAAACAAAATTTCAATAGAAATTCTATCCTTAAGTGGTGTCATCCTAGCAGCTACACTTTTTAGAGCCTTTATAGCTGCATTACACATTCTTGGTATAGAAGAAATAATGAAAGCTTGGAAGTTAGAGATAAGTCACCATGCCTCTTGTTGGTAATTCTTAAGACGAGTTGAAACACAATGTATGGTGTTACATACCTGACGTATCATGATATTTGAATCACCAACCACTTTCAACATAACAACATTGAGGTTGATGGCTTCCTGCAAGCCCAAAAAGAGTGCCTCATATTCGACAGTTTTGTTTGTGCACTCAAACTTGAAGTGGCTTTAGACTAGGCTTTTCCTTTGCCTTGGTTATATCAAATCACACCTGACTCCAAAGTAATCCAATGTCTTGGATCCATTGAGATATAAGGTCTAGATGTCATCTATACAAGGATCACTTTCCACACTAGTACTTCTAACAATACTGTTACTACTGTTACAATGTATTGTATAGGTTTTATTTCTATTAGTTAGGAAAGGAAGGATACCCAACTACATGCCTAGTGTGTTGGGGCTTGGTTGTGCAAGATAATACCCCACCTACATTTCCAGAAAGAAATTGGCGAAAATAAGTTCTATGAAATCCAATTATTCATTTTGACCATCCAAGGAAGTAATATTATGTTTCATATGTCTCTCTAGAAACACCTAGATGACCATTCAACCTTGTAGACATGGTGCTTATCACTTAGTTCCATTTTGGAAAATCCTTTTTAGAATGTCGTCTTCATGGACCCTTTAGAAGTGATCCATTGCAATTTGGTCTAGGTGGATCCCAACTTTAGAGCTCTATGCAGATTTGGCTAGGCGGCTACTACTGCTTTATGATGTGACATTCTTCTTTTGTGTGAATTTGGGAGGCCTGCTACTCACAACTATCTCGGTCATTCGTTCCTTGAGTTCAGACACATCGATTTTCAAGGAATTGATGAGACAAATAAGGTTATCAATTTCACTTTCTTCCTTTTCCTTTACCTTACTCACATCAATCTTAGACCTCTTTCCCATGTGTTTCGAGTCATTATATGGTTCTTCATATACAATGACTCTAATAGCATGTATATATTTCTTGACATCAATTGCCTCTTGGAATTTTTTCAAAAGTGTTTGTTTCGTAGCTTGCTTGACAAACTACGAATGATGCTTGGCAGTGCAGAAGGGGAGTAGTAAACTATGATGGAGTCGTGATGTTTCGTGTCTGTAGTGAATTTGGTCAAGATATGATTAAACCTCAAGTTAAAATCCTTCACTTTTTCCTTTTGCTCCATCTTGAGACTACCCAATTATTTTAACAACATGGTGGGGGTTTTGTCTTCAACAAACTTCTCATGGAAAATTCTCCTAAACATTCCCAATTTCTGAATGGAGTTGACAGGAAGGTTATGGTACCATGCAACTGCACTACCATCCAAGGTACATGGAAATAGTTTACATGCAACATTTTCATAACGTACCCTGAGTGTCTATAGATGTAGGTAGAACATGTCTAGATGATCGTCTTCCTTCACTGCTTTGTCAGGGTAATACTTTGTCAGCCTATTCTCTGGGTGTCAAGGCATCTTGTGCAAGACACCGAGGAGTGTCAATGGGCCCTCAGTCATCCATTCCAAATTTTGATTACCTATATTTTCCTCTTCTTCTTCTTCCTTCTTTTCTTCTGAATCTGAAGGTTCAACCTTTGAATCTGTTGGTTCGTCTCCACCTTCGCTGAAACCTGAGCCCAAGAGTAAGATGTTATATTATTCTCCTTATGTGAAAACATGAGATTCCTCTTCATTCTCAACAGATTCTTCCAGCTCTTTAAGAGTGGCGAGGATTATTTCTCCAACAAATGAGGCTATCACTCTTGTAGGTGAAGTATTTTGCTTCCTTTGTGAAGAGGGAAGAGTGTGTACTCATGGAATTAGTCAAACATCTTTAGCAAACGAACAGGTGATGGGACAAACATGATGGATGTGATGACATGAAATTTCTTGTTGAGGTATGGGAGGTTAGGAGTAACCAACTTTATAGTTGCACATGGGAGGGAGGGAGTTTGTGTTACTCCCTTAACCAAATGATAAATGAGTGGGGTTGGTAAGAAATGTAGCCATAAACTACTTGCAAACCTCCTTCTATGGAAAAAATGTTGATGGTTCTTAACCAGCCAACACTCAGGGGATCTGCTTGGTATGAAGTACCATCTAGACCTCACACTGTTTGGTGTTGGATTCCCTTCAGGTACAATGGCCCAGTTTCCATTATCTTAGAGATTTTCATTGGCTCTTGTTGTTCGGCACATGAGAGTGTTCTGTTTGTAACTTCAAGAAATTAAGGTGATTATGCTTGGTCAGCACGTTATGTAACTATGTGTCTAGGTTCTATTACTATAAGGGAGAGGGTAAAAGTGAGCCTCTCGATGAGAGGTAGTAGTACCACCCAGGGAGAGATAGATGCGAAGAAAAAAGATGGGAAAACATGTACACTATCTAGCAGAGTAGTCCACATGGGGGTGACAGTCGCTAGAACCAAGTGAAAGAAGAATGGTCTATCTAATGTCCTGTGGACTAGTCCACACAGACAAGACAACAATGATAAAATATAAAACACATATTCAACAACGTAAGTACTTGTTAGAGTCAGTCTATTTAGCCCTCCGTCAGAGATCAAAAATTGTTTGTTGCATTTCAGTTTTAGGTGTCTCGCTTGATTCACTTAGTTGCATTCCGCTAGGAGCATGCCATTATTTGACGGAAGGGTCTCTTCACTCGTTTCCCTCATGTTTACACCTACTGGGTTGGTTGAAATTTATCAAAATTCATTAGAGTAGATTTCAGTCATTTACAGTCTTAGATGGTCTTGTGGTCAAAAAGAGTCTTTTCAATTTCTAGGTCAGGTTTGATCTTCAAATAATTCCCGCAGGCCATGAGGAGATTTTCAATAATCTTAATTTCAATATTTTCATCATTTATCATGTTCAAGGATATTTCTTCTTCAAAACTCTATTTTGAACAAGAAATTTTCAAATTTTAATGTTTGTAATAAATCTGTATTTTAAAGTTTCCTGCCTTGAAGTATTTCAAATGCAGCCTTTGGTTATCTTTCACGAAGACATGCCACCATCCGTGCAAAAACGAAAAACAACAAAGAGACTCATTATTCAATCCAATCAAAAACAAATTTCTTTATAAGCAATGTCAAAGTCTTCAAACAATGCGTTTGCTAAGTAAAAATTGAAATACATTGCTATGAAAGATGTCTTCATTAATTCATTGGCATAGCAGAATCTGCAAGAAGCAAAGTAAATCGTGAAGCAGATCATGGAGAAGTGAAAACAGAGTTTTAAAGGCCGAAATTATGTTGAAGATCAGTATCGCGACGCATAGAAGGTAGGCGCAGGACATAAGCGCGACACGACACACTAGGCCTCCTGCCACAGTGTCATTTTTAACGGGCACGACGCATAGGGCCTACGTGGTGCACTTGTTGTGTGCGCGACGCACCGAGCCTCAAAGACAAAAATTCACCACGACTTCAATAAAAATCAAAATAATCTCATTTCTTCTACTCCAAAAAGGTTTTTCAAATTAGATGGAACTGCAGTTGTACAGGTGGCTGCCAAATTCTCAGGGGTGGGTAAATCATGTCTTCTCCTCCAGTTCACTGATAAGAGATTCCAGCCTTTCCACGACTTGAAAATTGGTGTGGAGTTTGGTGCTCGCATGATTACCATTGATATCAAGCCAAATAAAACTTCAAATCTGGGACATGACTAGACAGGAGTCATTTCGATCTATCACAAGATCTTATTACAGAGTAGCAGCAAGAGCGTTACTGGTTTATGACATCACAAGGAGAGAAACCTTCAATCATCTCGCAAATTCGCTAGAGGATGCTCGCCAACATGCAAATGCAAATATGACGATAATGCTTATAGGGAACAAGTGTGATCTTGCTCACAGGAGAGCGATGAGCACAGAGGAGGGTGAGCAGTTTGCAAAGGAACACGGTCTGATATTTATGGAAGCTTTAGCAAAAACTACTCAAAATGTTGAGGAGGCATTCATAAGCACCGCTTCAATGATATATCATAAAATTCAGGAAGGTATCTTTGATGTGCCGAACGAGTCATATGGTATCAAAATTGGATATGGAGGTGTCTTCGGTGTAGCTAGCAGTGTAGGTAGAGATGCTTCTATATCTCAAACTGGAGGCTATTATGGTTAAGTACTTGAAATAGAAGCATTCTAGGTCTAGACAGCTCCCTTATATTGATTGCAAGCTTCAAAGCGAGATTTGTTTATGAGATTCGTATCTCAAGGCATAAGTTATGAAATTGTACAGTGGAGCATCTGCAATTAGACTAAACAGTTGGTGGGGATGTATTAAGATTTCCGGAGTTGTCTAATCGATACCTTGATCTATAGTCATTATTTATGTGCAAAATCATTAGTGTTGTGGATGAGCCAGTATTTGGCGTATCATCTGTATATGCTCTTAATGTACATTTTGACTGATGGCTTTGGGGTACACTATCGCAACAATATTAAAAATAAGTAGCTGTTTATTTTCCAATGAAAGGATTTGCATCAAAGTGGATTGGCTTGAACAACTAAATCGAAAGTATTTGTAGATACAAGGAAAGGAACGCACAATTGTAAGCAATATACCAAAGCAGCTTGAGTTGGATGGTTCTTATATTCCTCATACTTATATTGAACAGATTCAGCTGGAAAAACTTCTAAAAGAAGTTATGGCATTACCAGAAGATTTGAAAACAAAGCTCAACAGTGATGAAGAGCTTGTTCCAAGCCCAAAACAGATAATGTAATGTTTGTTGCAGGTTGTTTCTTGCTTTTTGCCCTGGATGGTATTACTGCTACAGTAGTTTGTATGTTGAGAAAGCCTTGACTTACTATTGATGGTTTAGCAAAATTGCCAGCTCGGATCGTTCATTCTTCCCGTAATCCAAAGCAGAATTCGAAGATATTTTTAATTGGTTTTTATTCAAATGGAAAAAGAGAAAGTAGCAGTCAAAGACTGGAAATCCTAAATTAAAATGTAGAATACCTACCACAGCAAAAAGATAGGAACATATTGCCTATTTTTTACCTCAGTTGCAATTCAAAAGATATACGCTCCAGTTTTTGTCTTTTAATTGGTCATTAGAGAAATTCAAGGGGAACATTGTACTATCTTCAGAAAAGATGATTGGCTCTTGAGTTGTTGTTTGCTAATGATGATTAAATGATTCCTTATTTTGGTCGATCTTTTTTCAACATCTGAGCCTATTTATTGTATTAAAAATCATTTGTAAGAGGGGAGAGTTTCTGGGAAACCTGTGGAGGAATAACTCAGTCTTTAGTTGTACAGTTTTGATAGAGATTTAATGAAAGGATACAACTTTGGTTCATGAGATTCATGTTGTACAATGTTTGGCATATGCTTCTTCTCTATTTCATATGTTTCTCGTTATGTTTACTGTTTATTCATAATCATTGCAGTTGAATGCTTTTAAGTAGAAAGGTGGAACCCAATTTATTGCTCTACCTTGGGAAAGCGTTCATATTTCTATGTGTCTTCTTCTGTTTGATAAGGATTCATTATATATGCCCTTTTCAAACCTCTCAATGGTCTTTCCACTCCATATTATTTAAATATGATTGCTAAACTTCTTGCATGTCTTGCCTTATGAAACACTCTATGTCATTGATTTAATTTCTCTGCTCATGCTGTCCTTTGTCCCATACAGCCCAGAAAATTCAGACATTCATTAAATTTATTTTTTCATATTTATTTGCTAGCCTAAATTTAGTTCTTATTTTAAGTCATCTTAGACCCCATCAATTATCTTCTGCCAAGATTGACCCGGAGAGAGCCCTCTCCTGTCCTCGTAGGGCTAGCTATGAGGCTGAGCTTGGTATGATGTTACCTTGAATCCTGCATTCCTTCAGCCTAACGTAGATTTGAGCACTAACATAGTGGTGACCATACTGGGAAAGAAGTTTGCTTCTAGATTGTCTTGCCCCAGTACATGTATCAAGATCCAATCTAATGGTCGATGGTGGACAATGATCAGACACTAGGAAGGCTGAAATCATTCACTTGGTGACTCCATTCACTGAAAAATCTACAAATCAATCCTTCATGGTGACTCCACTGCAAGAAGATCAGTAGCTTTAGGATTTTCAAAATGGACCGGGTTCCAAGAATATACGCTCCCATGAGTTGAGATCACGTTCCAGGTTTTCCAAACAAAATTCCAAAGGTAGATTGGTCAAGGAATTTGCCTACATTTAAAGATGGTGATAGGAAGGATGCTACTTTACATCCGGTTAGATTTCACATGCATATTCACAAGTTGAAGGTTGATTTTCCTGAAGATTGCTTGATGAAGATATTCCTAGCCACTCTGGAAGGTGAAGCCCAATCGTGGTATGAAAGTTTGCCGCCTGCTTGTATTTACTGTTTAAAGGATTTTCATACCATGTTCTTAGAAACGTATAAATAATCTTATCCATCATTAAATTTAGTTCAGGATTGTTGAAAACATGCTTATAGTTTTATTGAAAGCCTTGAGAAATATTATGAAGATGATAATTTCATCGATGATGAGATCATGGAAGCATTGCATGAAAATCCATTTCACCAGCATACAAAGAGCAATACTTATCAAGATGATCAGGAAAATTTGCAACAGGATCAAGATCTTAGTACAGTGGAAAATGATGAAAGAGAAGGTTTTATTTCAAATCTGTTCATAGAAGAAGACAACATGCATGAAAGTCAAGTCTCACTCTTGGAATGTGACAAAGTCAAGTCAGATATTCCAAATCTAGATTCAGATCATGATGATGAAGATTACGTTGTTTTGAATCCCATGAAAGAGAACTCTGCTGTTGAAATCATCTGGAATGAAGAAAACAAAGTTACAGATCTAAATGCTCTCATCCCACCACAACTAGATCTTCATGAGGAGGTAATCCAGTCAATTCATGAAAAACCAGATGAGATTTTTGTTCAAGTGAAAACGTTTCTCTTAATGAATTTATGGTAGATGATAGAAATGATAGTGGTGGGTTTCAACAATCATCTTAAATTTCTTTTCTCATGATTGAAGAATGTAATGAGAATCCAACTGTCATATCATATGAAGATGAACTGCAATATATTCAGACTACAGAAAATTAGAACATTCAAGATTCCCTTCCAGATTCTTCTTCATATGTCTCATGTTTTGAAGTGTTCTTTGAAGAAGAGACATGCTCATCTACTTGTTCAGAGTTATTTGAGGACCAAGAACATACTCTTAATGAAGTGCATTATGAAAGAATATCAGAATCAAAAGAAAAAGACACCTTGTTTCTTTAGCAAGAGATAAATATTCATGTTATTCAGGATCCAATGGTGAATCTGTTATGGTCAGCAGAAAAGGTGATTATTGCAGTATTCAGTGATGAAGGAGGTCATGGTTGATTATGTTTTTGGATGCCCAGTTACAAGTATCTACTGTCAACCAGGAGAACTGATTAGGAGAATCAATCAAGAAGGCATCTGTTTGATTGGTTACATTGGCATTTTGATATAGTTTGATGGTATATTGTCTTGTAAGAAACACAGGTGGTCATGTACTGCCATCAAGCTTTAAGTTTTAAGTTTAGGTCTTAGTCATTTTGAGTTAGTTTTTAAGAGTCAATATTTTTCAGTCATTTCAGTTTCACAATTGAGTTAGCCTGAGTCATAGTTTGAGTCAATAGATTGAGTCAAGAGTCTTGTGTCAATTTCTCGAAATAATGGACTCCATAACCCAATGGCCAAAGGCACTGTCTAGCTCTCCCATAGATCTACCATTCTTGGCACCTCCTAGGAGCTACCATCCCCATTGGAGCCAATGTTAGAGTCGGTCTGTTCAGCCCTCCATCAAAGATCAAAAACTCTTTGTTGCATTTCAATTTTAGGTGTCTCGCTTGATTCACTCAGTTGCATTCTACTAGGAGCATGCTATTATCTGACGGAAGGGTCTCTTCACTCATTTCCCTCACGTTTGCACCTGCTGGGTTGGTTGAAATTTATCAAAATTCATTAAAGTTGATTTCAGTCATTTACAGTCTTAGATGGTCTTGTGGTCAAAAAGAGTCTTTTCAGTTTCTACGTCGGGTTTGATCTTCAAATAATGCTCGCAGGCCATGAGGAGATTTTCAATAAGCTTCATTTCAAGATTTTCATCATTTATCATGTTCAAGGATATTTATTCTTCAAAACTCTGTTTTGAAGAAGAAATTTTCAAATTTTAATGTTTGTAATAAACATGTATTTTAAAGTTTCCTACCTTGAAGTATTTCAAATGCAGGCTTTGGTTATCTTTCGCCAACACATGCCACCATCCCTACAAAAAAAAAAGAACAACAAAGAGATTCAATATTCAGTCCGATCAAAAATAGATTTCTTTATAAGAAATGTCAAAGTCTTCAAATAATGGGTTTGCTAAGTCAAAATCGAAATCCATTGCTATGAAAGATGTTTTCATTTATTCATTGGCATAGCAAAATCTACAAGAAGCCAAGTAAATCGCGAAGCAGATCATGGAGAAGGGAAAACAAAGTTTTAAAGGCCAAAATCATGTTGAAGATTAGTATCATGACGCATAGAAGGCAAGCACGAAATATAAGTGCAATGCAGCACACTGGGCCTCCTACCACAGTGTCGTTTTTAATGGGTGCGACACATAGGGCCTATGTGGCGCACTGGGTGTGCGCATGGCGCACCGAGCCTCAAAGATAGAAATTCACCACGGCTTCAATAAAAATCAAAATAATCTCATTTCTTCTGCTCAAAAAATATTTTTCGAATTAGATGGAACTGCAGCTGTACAGGTGGTTGCCAAATTCTCAAGGGTGGGTAAATCATGTCTTCTCCTCCAGTTCATTGATAAGAGATTTGAGCCTGTCCACGACTTGACAATTGGTGTGGAGTTTGGTGCTTGCATGATTACAATTGATAACAAACCAAATAAAACTTCAAATCTGGGACACGGATGGACAGGAGTCATTTCGATCTATCACAAGATCTTATTACAGAGGAGCAGTTGGAGCATTACTGGTTTATGACATCACAAGGAGAGAAACCTTCAATCATCTTGCAAACTGGCTAGAGGATGCTCAACAACATGTAAATGAAAATATGACGATAACGCTTATAAGGAACAAGTGTGATCTTGCTCACAGGGGAGCGGTGAGCAGAGAGGAGGGTGAGCAGTTTGCAAAGGAACATAGTCTGATATTTATGGAAGCTTCAGCAAAAATTGCTCAAAATGTTGAGGAGGCATTCATAAGCATTGCTTCAATGATATATCATAAAATTTAGGAAGGTGTCTTTGATGTGTCGAACGAGTCATATGGTATCAAAGTTGGATATGGAGGTGTCTCCGGTGCAGCTGGTGGTGCAGGTAGAGATGTTTATACATCTCAAAGTGGAGGTTGTTGTGGTTAAGTATTCGAAATAGAAACATTCCAGATCTAGACAATTCCCTTCTATTGATTGTAGGCTTCAAAGCTAGCTTCATTTATGAGATTCATATCTCAAGGCATAAGTTATGAAATTGTACATTGGAGCATCTGCAGTTAGACAAAACAGTTGGTGGGGAAGTATTAAGATTTTCACAGCTGTCTGATCGATACCTTGATCTACAGTCATTATTTATGTGCAAAATCATTAGTGTTGTGGATGAGCCAGTATTTGGCATATCATATGTATATGCTCTTAATGTACATTCTAACTGATGGCTTTGGGGTACACTACTGCAACAATATTAAAAAGAAGCAGTTGTGTATTTTCCGATGAAAGGATTTGCATCAAAATGAATTGGCTTGAACAACTAAATCGAAAGTATTTGCAGATACAGGGAAAGGAACACACAATTGTAAGAGATATAGCAAAGCAGCTTGAGTTGGATGGTTATTATATTCCTTGTACTTATATTGAATAGATTCAGCTAGAAAAACTTTTAAAAGAAGTTATGGCATTACCAGAAGATTTGAAAACAAAGCTTAGCATTAATGAAGAGCTTGTTGCAAGCCCAAAATAGATAATGCAATGTTTGTTGCAAGTTCTTTCTTGCTTTTTGCCCTGGGTGGTATTACTGCTACAGTAGTCTATACATTGAGAAAGCCTTGACTTACTATTGATGGTTTGGTAAAATTGCCAGCTGGGATCGTTCATTCTTCCCATCATCCAGAGCAGAATTCGAAGCTATTTCTAATTGGTTTTTATTCAAATGGAAAAAGAGAAAGTAGTAGTCAAATACTGGAAAGCCTAAATCAGAACATAGAATACCTACCATAGTAGAAAGATAGGAACAAATTGCCTATTTTTTACTTTAGTTGCAATTCAAAAGGTCTATGCTCCAGTTTTTTGTCTTTTAATTGGTCATTAGAGAAATTCAAGGGGAACGTTGTTCTGTCTTCAGAAAAGATGATTGGCTCTTCAGCTCTTGTTTGTTAATGATGATTAAATGATTCCTTATTTTGGTCGATCTATTTTCAACATCTGAGTCTATTTATTGTATTAAAAATCATTTGTAAGAGGGGAGAGCTTCTGGGAAACCTGTGGAGGAATAACTCAATGTTTGGCTGTACAGTTTTGATAGAGATTTAATGAAAGGATATAGCTCTGGTTCATGAGATTCATGTGGTACGATGTTTGGCATATGTTCCTTCTCTATTTCATATGTTTCTTGTTATGTTTACTGTTCATTCATAATCATTGCTAGTTGAATGCTTTTAAGTAGAAATGTAGAATCCAATTTATTGATCTGCCTTGGGAAAGCATTCATATTTCTATGTGTCTTCTTCTATTTGATAAGGATTCATTATATATGCCCTTTTCAAACCTCTCAATGGTCTTTCCACTCCATTTATTCAAAATCTGATTGCTAAACTTCCTGCCTATCTTGCCTTATGAAACACTCTGTGTCTTTGATTTAATTTCTCCATTCATGTTGTCCTTTGTCCCATGCAGCCCAGGAAATTTAGACATGCATTAAATTTCTTTTTTCATATTTATTTACTAGCCTAAAATCAATTCTTATTTTAAGTCATCTCAGAGCCCATCGATTATCTTTTGCCGAGATTGACCCGGAGAGAGCCCTCTCCTCTCCTTGTAGGGCTAGCTACAAGGCTGAGCTTGGTAACACCATACCAAGCTCAACCTTGTAGCTAGGTTAACCAAACATGCATTACAAAAGTTTATAGAATAGTCTTACAAACAGATACAAGACATGTGTGAAAATGTATTGGCTTAAGACATGCTTATAAATCAAGAAAAATTTCCAAGAAACATGTGTACACCATACATCACTAACCCAAGTAGTGGGACATTGGAGCCACTCCTCGGTCCTCAAAGAACATACTACAAACTCTCAAGGCTATGTAGGAGGAGTGAAGGTGAAAAGTTCTTTTCTCATATAATGAGGGGGTATATATAGCCAAGGGTGATTCTTGAAATTTGTGACCCTTGGAATTCCCTCATGATCATTAAACGTCCTATGAATTTTCAACTTACATGACTCTTCAACTTCATATGTGCATCCGTTGGACTTTCAATTTACATTACATTTTATTACAACAAGTATGGGCAATAGTAGTGTCGTGGGCAAGACAACTCATGAAACAAATCGACATGACACTGCTAACATGTATTAGATGACTATGATGTTCATGTTAAGCTGCTATGCTGTTGAATGATGGATGTGCTCTCAGAGTGTTGTTTCTTCACCTCCACATGGCAATGTTTTGCAGGGTCTTCGATGGTCTTGGTCTTTTCTTGATGGTTTAGTGCATGTATCCCTTTTCCTTACTACTCTTTTTTCTTTGTATGTCCATTCATCTACAAGCATGTCTCCTAGAATGCACTACTTATTCATCTTGTTTGTCATCATGCCATTTTCCATCAATGTACATGTTCCTACAATTCACCAATGATGGGATGACATCAAATCCAAAAATCACCTAGTCTAGCATGATGTATTGTTTTCAGTTTTGGGTCTAGGTGATCAAGAGGGAGGACAAGACACTGCAACTACGTAGAGCATAGCTAAGGCTAGGGTGAGAGAATACAAAGTACTATTGGGTAAAACTTCATAAAGGTCACTAGGAGGAAAAACTGCACAATCACGGACAACAATCACAGCTGCAAGGTGGAAACCAGTTGGGAAAAACTGTGTAATTTCTAGGAGTAAGACAAGTCAGGGTGTCGGGGGAAACTACTGTACATTTCTGCATAATTTTTAGGATGATTAATGAGTGAGCCACTTGGGGTCCAACTAGGAATCTGTGCAATTTCTCATAGGGAGATAGAGCAGGGCAACATAGGGAACTAGCAAGCATTTATGCACAATTATCTAGAGAAAGGTATGATTTGGATGTGGAGAATTGTTGATCACAACTACACACTTTTGAGAGAGAGTGTGGGACAGGTAGTAGGGGCTTGTTGATCATGACTATGCAATTTCTAGAAACATTGTAGAGCAGGGAAGCATAAGGTGTACTAGTGAGAACTACAAAATTTTCAGGAGCAAATCAAAGCAAGATAGCAACAGGCCTGACTAGCATGACTACACAGTTTCTATAGATAGTGCAACGTAGAAAGTTGGGTATGTCTACGCAATTTTTGAGAGAAGTGTAACCTCAGGTCATAGTGTAGTGAAGATTTTGGATAGACCAGAGGGAGGCTTGATAACTAATCTTGCGGGAAGAACAAATTGAATCGGGCTTGGAAACAAATTTTGCACAATTCTCAGAGACATACATCCTTCTCACTTCCAGGATTGGGTAATGCTGCTTCCCCCGAGGACACCTTCAAGCACTATAGTAGAGCAAGGTAACTGAGAGCTGAGACTACTCAATGCAGTTCAATTAGGGTCTAGTTGAAGGGGTTTATCTAGTCAACATGTTTTTAGAAAAATGACGAAGTGCGAGAGAAGGTGAACTTGTGTAGACGTGACATTGTGATCAGGCACTTAAAATTACTTGATGACAGGACACCTCAAACCACCAAGAAAAACATGTGCTCAGCGAGACAATCTTAAGGTTAAGATTAACAAGTGCAACACTTGAGATAGACCTTCAAACGACTATGATGACACTTGGGTGACAACACTTACAACTTTCTGTGTGAGTATGACCAATGTTCACAGAGTGAAGACAACTCATACACACAAAGAGAAACCTTCAAAATGACCAGAATAAGATCGCAAGCATGACAAAGAAATCAACATGCCGTAAAGAGGTGTAAAGACTCTACGAGAGCTCATGGAATGAGCTTTATTGTTTGCAACCATCAATCAAAAACCCAAATAAGGCTCTAAAATTTGGATGCAAGCCAAAATTTTGAAGGGTGTTGCAGTTGCTACAACAACATGTTCAAATAAATTTACACCAATTGTCAAACATTTTTTACGGAATTTCGAAAATTAAGTATTGTGTTTTGAATATTTTTAAAATTAAAATAATGCTTTGGTTACTATTATTTTAAATTACATATATGTCTTTAGTTATAAGTTATTTTTCAATTGCAAGACTAAATTTTCAATCTACAAGGTTCCTTATGGAAATTTCATTTACTCTTTAGTCACAGTGCTAGGTACTCATTTTTGGAGTATTGTGCAACAAGAAAAACAAGAAGAGAAGATGGTCAGAAAGGAAATATAGACTAGATAATATATGAGTCTAAACATTTCCTAGTACCATATGTGTTGATTAGACATTCAATAAAATCCATGTTCTTAATACTATAAATCATTATCACATTTGGTAAATTTCTTAGTTTGTCTCAATATAATTCATGGCAATGAAAACTAGTTTTGTGTTGAAAGGATCAAATGACAAGAAATTCATCACAACCTATCTAGAATCCATGTACATAGATTAGAGCATTTATTCTATTATCTTCGTGATTGTTTATTTGACTCATTTGTTGTTCTTATTTACTTTCACTACAGTTCACTTGAGATACAACATGGGATTATAAACCACTTTCAGTTGAAATACCACATGGGATTATGAATCACTTTTGACATTCCCTATCTCATGGACATGATGATGCTTTAAATTCATTGCTTACATAATTCGCTACTGGATTCCTTTAGGATCTTCACCATGTTAATGAAATTGAAATGTACTTGAAAGAATTGTCTACACCTTTTTCCATTTGCGCTCGAACTACAATTAGCTCATGAGGGGATGCATTTTGTATCAAATGGTTCTCCAATTGGTTGTCGGTTCCATGTAATGTTTGGATATTTATAAATTTCCAAGCATGTATATGGTTCAATGTGGCCATTCATGGCTATCAATATAATATTTTTCTGCTTAATGAAAATATTGTATGTGGATATTTTTGAACCACTGTTGCTACATAGTATAGTAGATAGTGTATCTTCAATAAACAAAATGGTTGGCCCATGAATTTTTCCATACCAATTCTCACATGGACAATTTGACATATTTTCAATTGAGAAAATCTTATTTGAACAAGGTTTCATGATTTGTCAACAAAATTTCAATGACTGTCATGACTCCTTGTTTGAGTCTATTTCCACACTTGCACCGTGGTTTGATATGTCTAATATCAAAAAAATAATTGCATAATTTTTTACAATTATTTCATTTTCAATGATGATAGAGCTATAATTTTTTTTCAACAAAAACTAAGTTCTAAAAACATTGAGCATGAGAAATGTATCAATGATTGGCAAGCTTTTATTATAATTTTGTTAATGCCATATACATATGGACATATACAGGGAAAATATTTTGCAATATAATGGATATGTGAACTAGTTGATGTTAACATGTATATTTGGAATATAGAAACAAAATATATTTCCTTGAGATTCTATCAACAAAAAAACGTTTTCCAAAGTCATGTACCTTATGCATGTACCAATATCTACAATGTGTTAGACTCCGTCTCATGTCAGAGATAGATTCTTCTTCAAAACCCTGTTTTGAAGAAGAAATCATTAATATGTAATTTGTCATGATGTTCTATAGCTCTACAACTCTTCAAATGACAGTGTTTTGATGTGGATGATGAGACAATCCCTGGAAAAGTTAGACATGGATTTATATTCTCTGCAGCTGATGAACAAGGACTAGACCATGCATTACTATAGAGAGAGGCCAAATTGGTGGCTAGCAAGAGCAAGAACCCAACAAGCCCTCATTTCCAGGTCCACTCAACAATCTGTTTCAAATTCATTTATGTTTTGCTAATATAACAATTTGAAGAAAACAAACATGCTCTTGCAGTTTCAGCAGCTGGAAAAATCAGAGTTCTCTGTCTTTATCATATAAAGCAGCCATAGATGAAAAGTTTCTGGCAAACTTTGGTGGTGTTGGGAGCGGTTGAAGGATAATTGAATGGAGGATGTGCTTATGCCTAATTATTCCCGCCTCCCTACTCTAGTAGCATTCAAGATATTTACATCAGAGGAAGGGGATGAGAAAAGCATAATTGTTGCAGAATCAAATGTCAAGAAGCCTGATGTTTCTGGTAGCTTGATTGGGGATTCATATTCAGCTCACCTTACACCTGAACTTGTGACATTTGCACTGCTGCCTAAATCTCAGTGGCAAAGTCTTGTCAATTTAGACATTATAAAGATGTGAAATAAGCCCATTGAACCACCCAAGAAGCCAGAGAAAGCGCCTTGCTTTTTGCCATCATTGCCTACACTCTCTGGAGAGAGGATTTTTATCCTTAGCTCTACGAATGGTGATGGTGATCAAGATGAAACAAGAAATGATAAAACTATTTTTGAAGCTCTGATCCGATTATTTTTTAAAAAGATACATGGTGAAACCATCCGATGCCAAGTATCTTTGCAGGAGAAGGCAAGGAATTTACTTGAGATCCAAAGTTCTACGTGGCAGAGGCTAGATATGCGCTTCCAAAATGCAAGATGTATGATTACATTTCTTAGCAGTTCTCAGTTTTGACCAATCATTTATTTTTAGTGTAGTTGATATGAAGGGAGAATTATGACAGTTGGTTTCAACCTGCGTGCCTATCCCTCCAAAAATAAATATAGTGTAAATTTCCTGGCGCAACAGGGATGGATCACTAAGTGCTTACTATGGCACAAAGCAAGATGCGCAAGAATTGCAATCAAAGATTACCTCTTCCAGCAAGAATAGTGATTTATCTACCTGCAAATCTGGAAAATCCTTGAACAGGGATAATGGCTCGTTAAAACGAGACGAGGCTGTAAATGAAGAAAATTCTAGTGATAAAAGAAGTTGTTTGAGGCGGCAGTCAGCCAAACCTAGCTACAAAGAACCTTCTCTGCTTAAAAAACTCAGGCAGCTTTGTGTTTTGAAGATCTAATACTTGCTTAACCATCAAATGAGGTGCTTTATACGCTTGGCGGTTTTGAAAATTTTAAACCGGCAAACAAAACAAATGTTATGTTGTGGCTATTTACTTGAGTGCTCTGTTCTTCTCATTTATTATTATTATATGGCTCTGCGGGAGAAAATGATGACTATGGCCGGCTGCAGAAAAGTTGGTTGTACCGTATCAAGCCATCAGTAATACATGAACCTTTTCATCCTCGGGTTTCCTCAATCTCATTTATGTGCCTCCTTATAACAGACTCGAGAAGAATTTTGCGTTCAAACCAAATCCTCAAAACCTTTAAACATTGTCTACGATTTTCACACGCTAGACTCCAGGAGGAGCAGCAGCACTCAACAACCACGGAAGTGCAGATTGGACAGCAGATGGATACATATCTCCGGGAATTCCTTTCTATCCACACGAACATTGTGTGATAGAATCAACCAAAAAGAAAAGGTCCACCCTTCGATGGTAACTTGGTTCATTTTCCAAATGCCACGATCACGGCAACAAATGGTCAAGCATATTGGCATATGGCTTTTACAATGCCAAGATCCAGATCACGGTGGGATCTTTTGGAGATTTTGTGGGATTGCGGGCGATCGATTGTTGGGATGCAACCATGTAAACCGCTCTCAGTACAGTTGTCATTATAAGGATAGGATTTTAGTTTAAAGTTGTTCTATTAAAATGGCAAATGCAACGTGGCAAACCGAACTTAAGTCAAGACTATCTATCACAGCCAGAGAATGCGATTTGGTTTAAGATTTCAATCCTTGTCCTGTGGAGATCTGCGCTCCAGATTTATCTCTTAATTGGCCAATTATCATAAGATTTAGAGAAACGTTGTACTATGTTTATCTTAGATGAAACGTCCATTTCTAATTTTTGTAATTGTAGTTGAAACAACGCAGAGGTTTTTGGGGTCGATTTGATTCCCTTAGCAGCATTTTATTATGGTATTAAAAAATTCATTTGTAAAAAGAGAAGAGAGAGAGAGTTCTGAGTTCTGAGGGCTGGAGAATAGAGAGCTTACCATGTACAGTTTTTGGTAGAGAGTTTAATGAAAATACAACTCTGACTTCTGAGATTCCTGGGGTATGATAATTTAGCATATGTTTTTCTTGTGTTTCATATGTAAACTGTTATGTTTCATTTCATTTCACGATCGTTTCTAAGTGAAGAAATGAAGTGTTTAAGTAGAATTCATAGTATTGTATGTTGTGCCTATAAGTTTGTTCATGTTTAATGTTTTCTACTGTTTAAGGAGGATTCAAAGGTATTGTTTGCCCTCCTTAGCTCCTCACCAGTCTTGCCATCCCACTTAATCTCAATTTGATGCTAAATTTCTTGCCTACCTTGCGTCAGTCGATAATCTGTGTTATTCATTATATTTCTCTGTTCAAGCTGTGATTTTGCCTAAGCAGCCCGGAAAAACCCCGTCATTTAATTAAAAACCCCCTTTTTATCAGTTTACTAGCCTAATATCAGTGTTACCTTATTGGTCATCTCATCCATTGAAGATTTGATGAGATAGACCGGAGAGAGCCTTCTCCTGCTCTGTAGGGCTAGCTATGAGGCTGAATGGTTTGATGTAGATTTTGAGATTTTCCTTTCTCAGCCTGAGGTGAAATGTCAAACGCTAACATACTGGCGACCATACTGGGGAGAACATTCAATTTGTCGATTGTATTGTCCCAGTACATGCAATCAAGGAGCAAATCTGATGCTGATGGTGGACAGCAGTCAGACACTTATGCAGGCTGAACTATTCACCTGGCGACTCCAATTCGATCCAGACATTCCAGTGCTTGTTGATCCATTCATGCAATGGAAGGGTATGTGGCAGATCCTGCCCTGTGTGAAGCTATAGAAGGAATAAGAAAGGCAGTAGTAGCTACTAAATTAGATGAATATGTTTACAGTGTTTGGCTTCATTTGTTGAAATCTTCAAAGTCTTTCAAAATTAAATTGTGTGAGTTAATTGTTGAAAGAATTGAAGACGAGATTCAATGGTTAGACGAGCAAATCCAGTCATACGATTTCCAAGACCCTAAAAAGTTCTTGGAAATCCTTCCTCCATTGAAACAAGAAATCATAGAATCACCTACAGTCATTTACATTGATAATGTGCAGCTGGAAGTATGTATTGCAGAGTTGGGGCAGCCAACAGAGACCGGCTTCCGTGATCCTATTGCGGTATATATGGACGTGTTTTTCAGTTTGATTGACAGATCAGGCTGTCTTGTACGTGACCAGAGGCATTACGTGCATGAAGGGCTGCCAGCAACTGCATCTGTGACCTCGCAGAAGCATTCTCGAGCGGCATCATTCTCAGGTTTACTTGAATGGTTAATTTGGCATTTCAGTATTACTTGATCTATTGTTGGTACAGTAGATTAGAGTAGATTTTGTAAATAAATAAGCAGCCATAAGGGCAACATCTTGTTTTAGTTTTCTTGAAGATTGTTTCAGTTCAGTTTCAGTTTGAAAATGAGTCAAGAGTTGTCTTGATGATGACTCCATTGCCCAATGGGTGAAGGCACTGTCTGCTCTCCCAAAGTTCTGCGGTTCTTGGCACCTCCATGAAGCGGCAGCTGCCATCCCAAGTGGAGACGATGTTAGACTCCGTCTCATGTCAGAGATAGATTCTTCTTCAAAACCCTGTTTTGAAGAAGAAATCATTAATATGTAATTTGTCATGATGTTCTATAGCTCTACAACTCTTCAAATGACAGTGTTTTGATGTGGATGATGAGACAATCCCTGCAAAAGTTAGACATGGATTTACATTCTCCGCAACTGATGAACAAGGACTAGACCATACATTACTATAGAGAGAGGCCAAATTGGTGGCTAGCAAGAGCAAGAACCCAACAAGCCCTCATTTCCAGCTCCACTCAAAACTCTGTTTCAAATTCATTTATGTTTTGCTAATATAACAGTTTGAAGAAAACAAACATGCTGGTGCAGTTTCAGCAGCTGGAAAAATCAGAGTTCTCTGTCTTTATCATATGAAGCAGCCATAGATGAAAAGTTTCTAGCAAACTTTGGTGGTGTTGGGACCGGTTGAAGGATAATTGAACGGAGGATGTGCTTATGCCTAGTTATTCCCGCCTCCCTACTCTAGTAGCATTCAAGATATTTACATCAGAGGAAGGGGATGAGAAAAACATAATTGTTGCAAAATCAAATGTCAAGAAGCCTGATGTTTCTGGTAGCTTGATTGGGGATTCATATTCAGCTCACCTTACAGCTGAACTTGTGACATTTGCATTGTTGCCTAAAGCTCAGTGGCAAAGTCTTGTCAATTTAGACATTATAAAGATGCAAAATAAGCCCATTGAACCACCCAAGAAGCTAGAGAAAGCGCCTTGTTTTTTGCCATCATTGCCTACACTCTCTGGAGAGAGGATTTTTATTCTTAGCTCTATGAATGGTGATGGTGATCAAGATGAAACAAGAAATGATAAAACGATTTTTGAAGCTCTGATCCAATTATTTTTTAAAAAGATACATGTTGAAACCATTCGATGCCAAGTATCTTTGCAGGAGAAGGCAAGGAATTTACTTGAGATCCAAAGTTCTACGTGGTAGAGGCTAGATATGTGCTCCCAAAATGCAAGATGTATGATTACATTTCTTAGCAGTTCTCAGTTTTGACCAATCATTTATTTTTAGTGTAGTTGTTATGAAGGGAGAATTATGACAGTTGGTTTCAACCTGCATGCCTATCCCTCCAAAAAAAAATATAGTGTAAATTGCCTGGCACAACAAGGATGGATCACTAAGTGCTTACTATGGCACAAAGCAAGATGTGCAAGAATTGCAATCAAAGATTACCTCTTCCAGCAAGAATAGTGATTTATCTACCTGCAAATCTAGAAAATTCTTGAACAGGGATAATGGCTCGTTAAAACCAGACGGGGCTGTAAATGAAGAAAATTCTAGTGATAAAAGAATTTGTTTAAGGCGGCAGTCAGCCAAACCTAGCTACAAAGAACCTTCTCTGCTTGAAAAACTCAGGCAGATTTTTGTTTTGAAGAGCTAATACTTGCTTAACCATCAAATGAGGCGCTTTATACGCTTGGCGGTTTTGAAAATTTTAAACCGGCAAACAAAACAAATGTTATGCTATGGCTATTTACTTGAGTGCTCTGTTCTTCTCATTTATTATTATTATATGGCTCTACAGGAGAAAATGATGACTATGGCCGGCTGCACAAAAGTTGGCTGTACCGTATCAAGCCATCAGTAATACATGAACCTTTTCATCCTCGAGTTTCCTCAATCTCATTTATGTGCCTCCTTATAACGGACTCGGGAAGAATTTTGCGTTCAAACCAAAGCCTCAAAACCTTTAAACATTGTCTGCGGTTTTCACGCGCTAGACTCCAGGAGGAGCAGCAGCACTCAAGAACCGCGGAAGTGCAGATTGGACAGTAGATGGATACATATCTCCGGCAATTCCTTTCTGTCCACACGAACATTGTGTGATAGAATCAACCAAAAAGAAAAGGTCCACCCTTCGATGGTAACTTGGTTCATTTTCCAAATGCCAAGATCACGGCAACAAATGGTCAAGCATATTGGCATATGGCTTTTACAATGCCAAGATCCATATCACGGTGGGATCTTTTGGAGATTTTGTGGGATTGTGGGCGATCGATTGTTGGGATGCAACCATGTAAACCGCTCTCAGTACAGTTGTCATCATAAGGATAGGATTTTAGTTTAAAGTTGTTCTATTAAAATGGAAAATGCAACGTGGCAAACCGAACTTAAGTCAAGACTATCTATCACAGCCAGAGAATGCGATTTGGTTTAAGATTTCAATCCTGGTCCTATGGAGATCTGCGCTCCAGATTTATCTCTTAATTGGCCAATTATCATAAGATTTAGAGAAACATTGTACTATGTTTAGCTTAGATGAAACGTCCATTTCTAATTTTTGTAATCGTAGTTGAAATAGCGCAGAGGTTTTTGGGGTCGATTTGATTCCCTTAGCAGCATTTTATTATGGTATTAAAAAATTCATTTGTAAAAAGAGAAGAGAAAGAGTTCTGAGTTCTGAGGGCTGGAGAATAGAGAGCTTACCATGTACAGTTTTTGGCAGAGAGTTTAATGAAAATACAGCTCTGACTTCTAAGATTCCTGTGGTATGATAATTTAGCATATGTTTTTCTTGTGTTTCATATGTAAAATGTTATGTTTCATTTCATTTCACGATTGTTTCTAAGTGAACAAATGAAGTGTTTAGGTAGAATTCATAGTATTGTATTCTCTGCCTATAAGTTTGTTCATGTTTAATGTTTTCTACTGTTTAAGAAGGATTCAAAGGTATTGTTTGCCCTCCTTAGCTCCTCACCAGTCTTTCCATCCCATTTAATCTCAATTTGATGCTAAATTTCTTGCCTACCTTGCCTCAGTCGATAATCTGTATTATTCATTATATTTCTCTGTTCAAGCTGTGATTTTGCCCAAGCAGCCCGGAAAAACCCCGTCATTTAATTAAAAAACCCCTTTTTATCAGTTTACTAGCCTAATATCAGTGTTACCTTATTGTTCATCTCATCCATTGAATATTTTACGAGATAGACCAGAGAGAGCCTTCTCCTGCCCCGTAGGGCTAGCTACGAGGTTGAATGGTTTGATGTAGCTTTTGAGATTTGCCTTTCTCAGCCTGAGGTGAAATGTCAAACGCTAACACAATGCATACACATCTCCATGCAATTTTAGAAATTCAGAACGTTAATAATTTTAGTGACATTGACAATTCACCACAAATGCTCCAAGGAATCTCGGAAAGTGGTAACTACATCCCAAGTTCAAGTGTGCCTTGTATATATCTTGTTAGAAAAGAATATAAGTTTACTAGATGTTTTGCTCATTAAAGCATTTGTCAATAGAAAACATAAGATTGACAAAAATGTTGTAGTATCAGAGGATTCCACACCATCAAATGAGGACAATAATCCTTTTTCAATGGAGGGAAAAAATGGCCAAGAAGTCTCTGCTTCATTTTCCACTACCTATAGTAAGCGGTACACTCACTTACATCATTTGAAATATAAAATACGAGTAAAAGGTGTTATAATACAAGAATTTCAAAAGGAACATTTAAAATTAAATAGAACAATTGAGGCATATATGCAATCAATTCAAGATGCGTACATCACTAGAACGATAGTCCAAAAATGAACGAACTAGACTCACCAAATGTAGATAATGATGTAAAGTAACCGAAACACTTGTACATGGTTATTTAGAGGCCCACCTTACCCATGATCCCAATACACAAATAATATAGATTACACCTTCTGAAGCATTTCATCCCCTAGGCGTTTTTCAAGACAAATTCTCTGAATAATTGAACTTTTCGACACTGTTCTTTGGATCAAGTCGCCATACTGATGTTATCAATCAGTTTTTGTATTAAAAATTTGCAAAGTGGGAACTTTTGCACAAGTTTGTTGACTTTTCAACACATATGACAAAAATATTTTTTAAAGAAATTCGTATTTTGATAAACCAGGTTTCTAATTCATCCTGGATTTCTCTTTGCAAAGGAGAGATAAACGGACAAAAACTAGTTGATAAAGACATTAAAAATAAAAGAAACCTTTTGAAATTATTAAAGTCACGAATTTCATATCAATGTTTAAGAAGAGTCTACACATCACTTGACTATTTTGAACTTTTAATAAATGATATATTTGCAATGATGTGACAACTTGGTCCACTGACTTTATTTGTGGCATTCGCTAGTGTTGATCTTTGAGAACCATTGATAGATGGATTAAAAATACAAAGTACTGACTCCATAATGGATGAGGCAAAGAAATTTGATGATGAATGAATTGCACATTGATGAAATATAAGATAGTTATCTGTAATCGATATTATAGGAATAGAATCACATCACTACATTCCTTGATAACAAAAAAAATGAATTATTTGGTCAAGTGCAAGATTAATTTTTTATTAAAAAATTCCAAAGTAGAGGAACAAAGCATGACCATGGATTTATTTGGATTTGAAATGTGCCAATATATCAATAATCCACTGATGTTGATGTCATAACTTCCATTGATCAATATTTTACTTGTGATTCAATAATTTTTTTGAATCAAATGATTCAATTTAAGACTCGCCACCACACAAAAGCTTGCATAAAGCATAAAAATTGTAGTCGTACATTTGGTTTCCCTATCCCACCAATTGATGAAACTTGTGGCTTTCATCCTTTATGCAATGAAAACAATGAAATGCAGACAATGAAAACGAAACTTTCATTTCTTCTACAAGATAAATCCTATTCAAATAATATAACATTTGTCATGTGTTTAGCCGATATTGGAATTAAAAAGCAAGAATACCTCATTCTCTTATGATTTTATATTACTATGCCAGTTGTACATGTTGACACCTAATCATAGGGATTGGGTGGACAAATGAAATTAATGTAAATAAATAATAGAAAAGATGAAGATTCACTGACAGATGAAATAAACAGTCTCTCCCTCATGTATATAATAACCACCAACCTAAATTAATATTATGTTTTGTTTTGAGGAGTTACCTCCTAGTCTAACATGGTACCATAGCCACCACCATTTTTGGCTCCCTCCTTTAATTGTAACTCCTTTATGCCATTTCTACAATCTACCAAATTCCTGTCATCCTCAATATTCAAGTGATTCTCACTCCCTGGCATGTATGAATGCCCATTCTGCATTTTTTGTGTTAGCATGTTTGAAAACCGGTGTGGAGATGGGTTCGAGGCATTACAAACTGTTGCAATATGGGAGTTGAACATTGTACATTGAGGTTGGAGATGTGTTCAACTCGCAGTACTCTTCCCACAATTTGTAGTCATTTGCAATCATTGGCATCTGTAACCCATCCAACACAGGCCCACGACCTGGAATGCAGTGATCTGAGGATGCACCATTGTTCGTATGTGAAGGTCCAAGTATATGTCTTGTGCCTTGAATGGTTTTTAAACACCATTAACGCTGTTGACAAGTCCTTAAAGGCCATATGTTGTGATCCATTGTTATTTTATATATGAGAGTTTGCTTATATGATGACATGTGTTATAGTGTTCAAATTGTTTGATGCCTTTAGAATACCTCCATTGATACACTTGTGGCTCATGCATGAGTGCTCCTATGCTGTGGCCTCCCTTGGAGATTGTATTGGAGGCAATGGCACCGGGTTCCAACACGACTTAATGCCAACCTCTGTGGCCATTAAGCCATTCAATTGATACACTGTTTCAATTGATACACTACTCCAATGTTATTGTTGTCAAGATCCTATGGGTGAGAGCCTCTTCTCCTGCACAAATGGTATGATTATTTTTATTGACTATGAGTTGTTACATTGTATATGTGTATGGCATTGAATATTAGAGTTGGTGAATGGTGAATGCTATTACACTTAATGATATTGTGGTGTATGGTTTAACATTTTGTACAGTGATACCTTTGTCTCCATATATCAGAGTTAGATTTTTTTAGGAGTAAAATTTTGTAGCATAAGTATTCTTTTCCATAGTGCACAAATTTTACAATGCATTCAATCATATCTATTCTGGGAGTAGTTCTCATTGGAAAGGAGATCTATCCTAAGTGGTCCCAAAAAATAAAACACACCCTCATTTTCAATCAGTTGTGGAAAGAAGTGTGTATTGGAGATGGAGACAAAGAGCCAGAACAGCCTACCTCAGGCAATGAGTTCGCCATTTGGGAAAATAAGAACAACAAGGCTTAAGCATTGATTGCAACATTAGTAAGTGAAGAGGTGAGTCTCCATATTTCACCATTTTCAATTTCTTTTCAAGCCTTACAAAAGCTGAAGGAACACTACAACTCACACTCTTCACTCTTGAATTACAAAATAATTATCCTCTTTCTCTTGCATCCAAAGTAAAATCTATAATGCATGATATCAAAGCCACTAAGGTTGAATTGGATATTCCTCTGATAGCTTTTCTCAAGGCACTTTATCCTACTTACTCCAATTATCTTGAGCCATTGCAAGCAAATGGTAATCTCAAAGATATTACCTTTGACTCTCTTGTGAAAAAATTTGCTGAAAGAGAGAAAGCTTTTGGAAAGAAGACATCCCCTAAATCTTCGGAAGATGTTGTGTGCCTTGCTCATAAAGAAAATAATCTTGCCTAATATTCTTCTAGAGGAAGAGGTGGTCGAAGAGGAAGAGGAAGATATTTTAGAGGTACGGGGGTAGACACTCTTGAGGAGAAAAGTCAGATTTGCACTACATATGCTGCAACATAAATGGATCACATGATGCCTCCACATGCAAGTTACCTTGGGACAAAATTGAGCAGCAAAGAAACCAAAACAAAGGTAAAAATAATGATAGAGACAAAGGTAAAGCACTTGAATCATATCATTATGTTGTGGCACAGTTTAATATTGGAGTAAATGAAGACTTATTTAATGCTTCACTTGCTTCTTCGTAAAATGATTGGTTGCTTGATTGAGGAGCAACTTGCCAATGACTCATAGAAAAGTTTTTTTTGAAGAATTTATTGACAATGTTGATGGAGTAGTATACTTTGCACACTAATTAAAACTAAATCCATTAGGGCTTGGCATAATGAAGCTTAAATTGCCTGTTCTTCCAGACTTTCTTTTGCATTATGTTCTATATATCCCACAACAAAGGAGAAACTTGTTGTCCTTGGTGTTAGGTTGTGTTATATTCTTTGCACAACTAGCTCGTGTAGTTAAGCGGGGCTTAGGGGGGGGTCATAGTGGGTTTGATGGGTACCCGTAACCACACTTTATGGGGTCCAGGGTAGCACCCTGGGAAATTTTGGTTTTGCATCTGATGTTAGGTTGGACGGACCCACCTATGGTTTTATGCATGATTTTCACACATGTTTTTGGATGCGATGGTTTTTGGTCCATGGTTTTGGATGCAATGGTTTTTTGGTCCATGTTATTGGATGCTTTAGCATGTATAAATATTTATTGTAACATTGAAAGGAACATAATAAAAATTCAAGCTAGTAGACCCGATTTTGGGATCTAGGGGAAAATCTCTGTGTATATGTGTTTTATGTGTTTTTTTCGCTTACTGGTTCATGGATACCCGGGTCAGTGGGTAGCCACTACATCCAGGGTTTTTTAGCACTGAGTGGATGCCACCCAAAGGGCATCAACACCCCTCGGCCTATTTACTGACCTGGCCCCAAGAGATTTTAGGATTCGACCCTGTGACCTCCCATTGGCAAGGCACTTGATTTGACCTATTGAGCTAACTCTTGGGGCTATATGTGTTTTATGTGTTATTCTCTCGCATTGTTTATTTTCTTTGTTTTAGAATTTGTATGCAGGTAATTTCTGTACGAGTTTAAAACCTACATTTTGTATCAGAGTTGTTTTTGCTTCAAGGGGATGCCTTTGTTGCTGAGGGGTTTTTCTCGGGCCTATGGTAGACCATGTTCAGTCGGAGATCTGGTAAATCGATTCTGGTTGTGAACGAAGATGGCAAGCACTGGAAAGATAGAGATTTAGAAATTTAATGGTCAGAGTTTTGAGTTGTGGAAACTCAAGATGGAGGATCTGTTGGTGGATAAAGATCAGCGAATCGTGGTAGATCCAAGTACTAAACCAACGAGAGTGTCTGATGAAGAATGGAAGAAGTTGGATTAGAAGTCAAAGAGCACAATATGATTGTGTGTCCTAGATTCAGTATTGCTGAATGTATTAGGGGAAGCTATGGCGAAGGTTTTATGAGACATGTTAGGGACTTTATACCAATCTAAGTCTTTGGTGAATAAACTGTTCTTGCGGAAAAATCTATATAACCTAAGGATGAAAGATGGAGACTCGGTGACAGAGCATCTAAATGCATTTAATACTGTGGTAAGTTAGTTAGCATCTGCTGATATTAAAATTTCAGATGAAGATAAGTGCATCAATTTTTTCTGTTCTCTACTAGATTTGTGGGATAGTCTGGTTATTGCGATAGGTAGCAATGCAACTGCCTTGCAATTTGATGAAATAGTCTCATCCTTGCTGACGGGGGAGATGAGATAGAAAAATATGGAGGGCCAGAAAGGTGATGCGTTCTCTATACGAGGATGGTACTAGAACAGAAACAAAAATAAGTCATCGAGTGGGAGATCTAAATCTACAAGGAGATATAAATATCCAGGAAAACCAATGAAGGTGGTGTACTGGAAATGTGTAAAGGAAAGGCACTACAAAAGGTATTGTAAATCTAAAGCTCCTCATAAATGAAAGGTATTTGATGATGCTCCTTCTGCAGAGGTTAAAACCACCTAAGATGAAGGTGGGGATGTGTACTTGACTTCTTCAAGTACACATGTAGATCATGAGGCATGGTTGATTGACTCAGGTGCATCCTTTCACTTCACTCCCCATAAAGAGTAGTTCTGTGAGTATGAGAAATATGATGGTGGTGATGTCTTCTTGGGGGATGACAGGAAGGATAGAATTGTTGGTTGCAGGAAAGTAAAGTTGAAGTTGCAAGGTGGAAGGATTTGAACCCTTCCACATGTTCTACATATTCCTGCAGTAACCTAAAAGCTAATTTCTGTAAGCAAGCTAGATGATGCAGGTGTAAAAACAATGTTCAAGAAGGATACCTGTAAAATGGTTCAGGGAGCACTTGTATTTATGCAGGGAGTTAGGATTGGAACTATGTGCAAGCTACAAGGTAGCACTGTTATTGATGGGTGCAATAGTTTTTTGGTTCCTGAAAGTGGAGTAGAAAATCTAGTGGTCTCTAGAGAGAAGACCATGTTGTGGTGTCAAAGGCTTGGACATATTGGAGAGAAGTGCCTTCAAATACTTCATGGT
The DNA here is from genome assembly GCA_000404065.3 of Pinus taeda. Lineage (NCBI taxonomy): Eukaryota > Viridiplantae > Streptophyta > Pinopsida > Pinales > Pinaceae > Pinus > Pinus taeda. The sequence goes on from APFE030439124.1 coordinate 72,243, forward strand.
AAAGGCATGGTAAAACGTATGAGTAATAGCTGTCTGGATTTTGATTTCTGTTAAAATTGTGTATATGGGAAGTAGAATTGGGTGAGTTTCCCCTTTGATGGTAAGAGGGTGAAACAGATATTAGAACTCGAGCACAGTGATGTGTTTGGACCTATGAAGGTTCCATCACTAGGTAAGTGTGTGTACTATGTATCATTTATAGATGACTTCTCAAGGAATTCATCGATATGTTTCCTTAAGAAGAAACCAGAAGTCTTTGATAGGTTTAAAGAATTTAAGGCTCTTGTGCAAAACTAGACAGAGAAGAAGATAAAGGTGTTAAGGACAGATAACGATGGAGAGTTTTGTAGTAAGGAATTTGAAGAATTCTGTAAGAAGTGTGGTATAGCACGACAAAATACTACTCCATACACACCTTAGCAAAATGGATTTGTAGAAAGAATGAACAACACATTGATGGAAAGGGCAAGAAGCATGCTCAGTGGTGTCAAGTTAGAGTAGGAATTCTGGGCAGAGGTGATGGAGACAACATGTTACCTAGTCAACAGATCACCTTCATCAGCGTTGGAGGATAAGACTCCATAAGAGGTATGGACTTCTAAGAAACCCTCTCTTTCACATCTGAGGGTATTTGGGTGTGATTCATATGTACATGTTCCAAAGGAGAAATGAACCAAGTTGGATAGTAAATCTAAAAAGTGCATCTTTATTGGGTATAAGGATGGTTTAAAGGGTTATAAGCTTTGGAACCCAGTAACAAGGAAGGTTGTGTACAACCAAGATGTGGTGTTCAGAGAGGTGAAAGATTTTGTTAAACATTCAGTTCAACTGAGGGAACCATAGAGGATAGAGTTTGAGCTAAAGGAGGAAGAATCAGACTCTACAATAAAGGAGGAATCAAAAGATGAAGAGCCACAAACTCCACATGTGAGAAGATCAGTTCGAGAAAGAAGGCAAACAAAAAGGTATTTTCAATCTACTTTTTGTTCAATTTTTTATTTATCTATTACTAATGATGATCCCGGAACTATGAAGGAAGCCGCAGATTTAGAGGATGGAAAACTCTGGAAAGAGGCCATGGTTGATGAAATGTCATCTTTGCACAAAAATGAGCCTTGGGATCTGGTGGAGTTTCCGGCTAGAAGGAAACCCATTGGTAGCAAATGGATTTTCAAGAAGAAGACAAATGCAAAAGGAAAGGTGGAGAAATACAAAGCTCGGTTGGTAGCAAAAGGTTATTCCCAGGTGCCCAGAATTGATTTTGGTGATATTTTTTCTCCTGTTGCCAAGGTAACTTCTATTAGAGTACTTTTATCTGTTGCTGGTATTTTTGATTTTGAGGTAGAACAGATGGATGTGAAGACAACATTTATTCATGGGGATCTAGAAGATGAGATCTACGTGAAGAAACCTGAAGGCTTTGTGGTGAAGGGTAAGAAAGAACTGTTATGCAAGTTAAACAAGTCCCTCTATGGGTTAAAACAATCACCAAGGATGTGGTATTAGAAATTTGATACATTTATATGGGGACTTGGCTTCACCAGAAGCAAAGTAGATCACTATGTGTATTTTAAATGAAATGGTGACCATGTTATTTATATGGTCTTGTACATGGATGAGATGTTGCGGCTTGTAAATGACAAAGAAATTATCCAGGATTTGAAGACCCAATTGTCCTCCAATTTCGACATGGAAAATCTTGGTGTTGCAAACTATATTTTGGGAATGGAAATTAAAAGAGATTAGGAAAAGAGGAAGTTCTAACTAAACCAGAGGAAATATGTTGAGACAATACTGCAGAGGTTTAATATGTAGGATATTAAACTGGTGAAGGTTCCTATTCCTGTAGGTGTAAAGTTATCTGCTAAACAATGTCCCAAGACACAAGAAGAGGAAGAGGATATGTCCTGTGTTCCATATACAAGTGTAGTCGGTAGCCTAATGTATACAATGGTCTATACTAGACCAGATATTACACATGCAGTGGGAGTATTGAGCAGGTTTATGTCAAAACTAGGGAAGGAGCATTGTACAATAGTGAAGTGGGGTTTCAGGTATTTGCGTGGCACTAGTGATTATGGTTTGTGCTACCAAGGAAGAAGAAAATTGGATAGAGTTCTGGATATTTGTGGCTTTGTTGATGTAGACTGGGCTGGAGATTTAGATCAGAGAAGATCTACAAATGGGTATGCGTTTAACCTATTTGGAGGTTCATTCAGTTGGATTAGTAAGAAACAATCTGTAGTGGCACTATCAACTACGGAGGAAGAATACGTGGCAGCCACTCATGCAAGCAAGGAAGTATTTTGGTTGTAAAGATTGTGTTCAAGTATGGGGTTAGTACAGGAAGCTATAAGGATAGACTGTGCAGCCAAAGTGTAATTTTGTTACCAAAGAACCCTGCATATCATTCAAAGACAAAGCACATTGATGTTTAGTATCACTTTGTGAGGGATATGATAGAAGAAAAAAAGGTGTTGTTGGTAAAGGAAGACACTTTGAAGAATACTACAGATGCATAGGAAAAATCTGTGATCTCCGAGAAGTTATCTTGGTGTAGAGAAACAATGGGCATAACAGGGTTGGATAAATGACTAAGCTCTCTTGTGGCCCCCCTGTGGAAAGAAAACAATAAGTGGGAGAATGTTGGGTTATCTTATATTCTTTCCATGAATAGCCCATGTAGTTAACAAAGGGTTAGAGGGGGGGTCACAGTGGGTTTGAGGGGTACCCGTAACCCCACTTTATGGTGTCCCTATGTTTTGGAACCTATGTTAGGTTGGGTGGAACCACCTATGGTTTTGTGCATGATTTTCGGAACATGTTTTTCAACATGATGGTTTTGGGTCCATGGTTTTGAATGCGATGGCTTTTCGGCCCATGGTATTGGATGATTGAGCATGTATAAATATGTATTATAACATTGAAAGGAACAAAATGAAAAATAAAGTTGGTAGTCCTAGTTTTTGGATCTAGGGGTAAATCCCTGTGTATATGTGTTTTATGTGTTATTCTCTCGCATTGTTTATTTTCTGTGTTTTAGAATTCATATGTAGGTAATTTATGTATGGTGTGAAAACCTACACTTGGTTCGCATCCACTAGCAAGGTCACTCCATTCGTTGTTTGGTGGCAAGCTGAAGGTAAGAAAAGCATTTGACCAGAAAAGCACCTGACCGCTTACTTGTCATGACAGGGATAGAAGAAGAAAGGCTTCTCAAGTTGCAGGGTACCTCTACTCATGAACAACATTTATCATACAATTCTCATTATGAATAAGGTACACTTCAATCAAGTTTATTACAACATGCTAGATTTGGACATTTGAAATGTGATAGCCTCCGCTTGTTAAAGAAAAATGGTGTTACTGGATTGCCTACAATTCGTAGGAAGCTTAAGCAATGTGATGCTTTCATTTTAGGAGAGCATAGCAAATAGTCCTTTCATGATTCACACTCAAGTGCACATAGAAAACTTGAACTCATTCATTCAGATTTACGTGGTCCAATGCCTATTCCTTCTACAAATGGAAATAAATATATGATGGCATTTATTGATGACTACACTAGAATGTGTTGGGTTTATTTATTGAAGAACAAATCTGATGCTTTTCAAACATTCAAGAACTTTCATACATGGATTGAAAATGATGCACAATCTCATATTGGCTCTATTCACACTGATAATGGAAAAGAGCATGCTTCAAATGAATTTGAAAACTATCTTCACCAACATGGGATCAAACATCAAACAATTGTGCCTTATAATCCCCAACATAATGGTGTTGCTAAAAGAATGAATAGCACAATCTTAAATATGGTACGCTCCATGTTGTTCTTCAAAAATGTAAAAATGGTTTTTTGGGCTGATATAGTTTTATGTGTTGTATATATAAAGAATATATGTCCATCTAATGCTATCAAAAACTAGACACCCTATGAAATGTGGTATGGGCACATTCCTTCGGTAAAGCATCTTAGGATCTTTTGTTCCACTTGTTATGCATTGAGACCAAAGGTACATAGAAAAAAACTTGGTGCAAGAAGTTGTAAGTGTACTATCTTCATGGGGTATTCAAGCACCTCCAAAGCATACCATCTCTATGATGAAGTCAATAAAGATTTTTTTGTATCTAGAGATGTAATATTTCTTGAATTATCCAAAAATGACAATGTTGTTGAGCAGCAACTTGAATGCTTGGATAGATTCACAAATGCAAAATCATTTCAAGAATTTGATAATCAGATTAAACATATTGAAGGGTCAATTCCTATACTAGATCAACCTATGGAATCTTCTTCTGAAAACTCTCTCCCCCACATGAAACTCCAAAAATGGATGATACTTTAAGTCATGTGATTGATAGAATTGGGAGACTCAATCTTGATTCAGTCCCAACTCAATCGACGAAGTAGCCTGGACCATTTGAGAAAGGTACCCCAAAGTGGCTAACAAAGACACTTGAAAGTGTTCATCCTGATTAGGGTGGAAAGACAGGAATTAGAAATTCAAACCGACAAAATGGAGGTGATGTAGATGACTCTAATTCACCTATTCATATGGATGTTTCTTATGATTGTGAATCGAATTTGTCTACATATTTTAAACCAACTTCCTTCAAGGAAGCTACTTCTCATGATGAATGTAAAGAAGCGATGCGAAAGGAGTATGATGCCCTGATAAAGAATGACACTTGGAAGCTGGTTGATCCTCCATTAGGAACCAAACCAATTGGCTACAAGTGGGTCTACAAGAACAAGTATAAAGCTGATGGCTCACTTGACAAGTAGAAATCCAAGCTTGTGGCAAAAGGTTTTGCACAGGAGGAAGGCGTTGATTATGAGGAGACTTTTTCCCCCACAACAAAAGGGGCTACCATCTAGACACTCTTTGCCCTAGCAGCTCAAAATGGTTGGCAAGTCCATCAAATGGATGTAAAAACTACTTTTTTGAATGAAGACCTAAAAGAGAATGTTTTTATGTCCTGGCCTAAAGGATTTGTTGTGAGAGGACATGAACATTAAGTATGCAAACTTGTGAAATCCTTGTATGGCCTCAAACAAGCACCACATTCCTAGTATGAAAAACTAACTGAGCATCTTCTGAAACTCAATTTTAAACATTATGATCTTGATGATGCAATGTTGTTTGTCGAGAAGGTTGGAAAAATAGTTGTATATATTATGGTATATATAGATGATCTTTTGATGAAAGGGAACAATGAAAGCTACATTGCATCCATAAAGAAGGAATTAAGGAAAGGTTTTGAAATGACTGATTTGGGCTATGTTCATTACTATCTTGGTATTGAAGTAACTCAACATCCAAAGTCCATATTCCTTTCTCAAAAGAAGTACATTGGAGATCTGTTGAACAGGTTTAGCATGATAGAATTCAATCCTCTTACTACTCCAATGGAGCAAAACGTAAAGCTCACATATTGATGGAAAAGAGTTTGAGGATGCAACAAAGTATAGACGGCTTGTAGGAAGTCTCAACTACCTAAATACTACCAGACCAGACATTCCGTTTGTTGTTGGAATCCTCTCCAAGTTTATGTAAAAGCCTTGTGAGGGACATTGGTCTACTACAAAAAGAGTTCTAAGGTACTTGAAGTGAACCCAAGGCTTTGGAATCAAGTATACATAGGTGGGTGACTTTAGCTTGATTAGATACTCTGATTTAGACTTTGATGGAGACAAAGAAACTGGGGTATCTACTTCAACTTGTGCTATGAGTCTTGGATTAGGAGCTATCTCCTAGAGATCACGCAAACAATTAATTCTAGTAGATTCCACAACAAAGGAAGAATATGTGGCAACAGTTGAGGCAACAAAAGGAATTGTGTGGCTATGGAAAATTCTTGAATATTTGCAGGTAAAACAAGTACAACTGACTCCACTCACGATTGACAATACCTCAACAATAAAGTTGGCCAAGAACCGAGAGTTCCATGATCGAATGAAGCACATCAATACTAAATATCATCTGATTTGACATCATGTTGAGGCCAAAACAATCCATCTCCACCATTGTTCCACTAATGAGAAAATTGCAAACATATTCACCAAAGCACTTAGAAGAGAAAAACTTGAAAGATTCAGAACGATTCTTCGACTCACCAACATCCCTTCAGATTAAGGGGGGAATGTTGACACCTAATCATAGGGATTGGGTGAACAAACAAAATTAATGTAAATAAACAATAGAAAAGCTGAAGAGTCACCGAGAGATGAAATGAACACTCTCTCCCTCATGTGTATAATAATGATCAACCTAAATTAATAGTATGATTTGTTTTGAGGAGTTACCTCCTAGTCTGACAATACTGCTCCAAAGAAACCATTGGGATGTGTGGATAAATATATTTGCAAAAAATATCCCTTTGTTGTGGTAATAAAACACATATGCTCAATTTATTTTAGATGCATATGATCCAACAACATATTGTATGTCTTATATGAAAAAAATGGATTGCTCCATGACAACTGCATTCAAACAAATTCAGGAAAATTGTATATCCTATGGAGACAACAAAATCAAAACTATTTGTTATCTTGGAAACACATTGTTAAATATACAACAAATGTCAAGTCAAAAATCTATCCACATTTCTCTATCATTTCCTTTGTATTCATCTTCTATAAAAATAATATTCATTAACAGTGCTCTAGTTGGAAAACAAACATATGGTCTAAAAATACCTATTTTTTTAGAACAAGAACCCGCTAATTCTGAAGATATTATTTGCATGATAACTGTTGATAGATATTTTGCACATCCTATTTCCCTTGGGTACAATGAACACATCGACCCAAAAAAACATTATAGAGAAAAAATGATGCTCAAGCATGGTTTTTTCATAAACATATTATCTATGACACAGAAAAAGAATTTTCTCCTTTAATCGCACCATAGGGTGATATTGAAACTTTTTCCACTACAATTTCATCCAAAAGTGATGAGATATTTATGGTTCAATTTCCATTAGAAACTGAGAATAGGGCTTGCTCTAATGAGAAATATGACGTTCAAAAAAATATTTGAAAGAGAAAATGCAATTCAAAACCACTCAAACTAAGTATTAAAACAAAGCATTGAATTGATTAAGCATCCCTTTGTTTTGGACACATTGGCATACCATGAAATTATGAGACAATTAATCAAGAGAAACAATCAATAATGAAACAAATAGTGCTATGGAAAAGAATAATCCTAGTAAGTATTTCTATTTGTTTATCACTGGAGGTGCAAGTACGGGAAACACATTCACTACACAAGCACTTTGACATACACTTGTATGACTCTATAACAAATATTTACAAAGTGACCATTTGCAAAAGACAAGTTCAATACTTACATTTATTGGCAAATCTACATATATTACACATGTTTTTAGAGTCCATTCAACTTCAATTTCCATAATCACCATGCCACATGGTTCCATTGGATTAAAACACACTTGATGTATTGAGAAAAGAATATGAACAAATTAATTTTATGTTGATAGATGAGGCTTAATTAATTGATTGCTTTATAGCATTGGCAAGTGACTCCTTGAAATTATGCATGCTCCAGCTTCCTCGTTTGGGAACATTGACATAATATTATGTGGTGACCTATGTGAAGCACAACCTATATGTGATTGTTGGATATTTGAACAACCACATCTTAAAGTAACTCGTACTCCTTACAATTTTTGGAAAGAAAATGTGAAAACTTATGAACTAAAATAAGTAATGCTACAGCACAATATTAAATTTATATCCATCTTAAACAGAATCAGGAAATGTTCACATACTGATGATGATCTTGCCTTCTTCAAAAACCTTTGTTTTAGAGTGGCACCAAGTGATCCAACTTTTCCATACATGTTTTATTTAAACAAGAATATACATGAGCACAATGAAATAATGTTGTCTCTCATTGACAAAGAAGAAATTATATTACATGCATATGATACAACAATTGGCTCAACCAATATAAGTCGAAATAAAAAAATCAAATTATAGTTTCCAACTTCTATTATCTTGAAAGAAAATATGCTTCTTGACCTAACTGGGGGAAATTACAATATTCAGGATGGCTTTGCCAATGATGCTGAAGGAATATTTAGAGCATCAACAAAATTTTAGAATGGTGCAATTCCAATCAAATTTGTTGATGTGGCTGTTGGCACTATTCCATGGGAAAAGATGGTGCATTTGTACAATGACAAAATAATTTCTATGTGGACACCTATTACTAGAGTTTGTAGGAATAATGATTCAAACAACATAATTAGCTTTACAAGAGAACAATTTCCTCTTCAACTAGCATGTGCACGAACTATACATAATTACAAAGATTAACAATGGACAAAATTTCTTTTGACCCAAAAGGGATTAGGCAACATGGACCAATTTATACTACACTTTCTCGTGTCAAAGGTATTAAGACCTTGAATTTATTAAACAAATTAGAATGTAGTAAATTTCTCTCAATGAAAAAGTTGCTATTGAGCTAAATATACTTAGACAAATGCATCCTATGGAACCTAATTATCAAATTGTCAAAATGATTTTGCATGTCTAAATTTATCCAAATGATCAGGTTTTCGCTCAACAAAATTTCTAGCTTTGGAAGATTCAGGAAAGATTACATCTATAGATACAAAAATATTCTTATTAACTTCATCATAGAGACAATATTCTTTGGATGTATTTGAATACCCCCAACAGATACACTTATGATTCCTTGCACCAAGTTTGTTTCTTTGTTCCTTTGGTATCAAGGAATAACAGGTGGAACAGAATACCGTAAGACGCTTTACCACAACAATTTGGCCATACCAAATTTCATAAGGAGTCTTGTTTCTAATAGAATTACATGGACATCTATTCTTTACATACACAACATAGAGAACTACATCAGCCCAAAACATCAATTTTACATCCTTGAAAAACATCATAGAACGTACCATATTTAAGATTGTCGTATTCATTCTTTCAACTACTCCATTCTATTATTTGATGTTTGATCCCATGCTCATGAAGATAGTTTTCAAATTCATTTGAAGTGTATTCTTTTCCATTATAAGTGTGAATAGAGTGAATATAAGATTGTGCATCAATCTGTGTATCATCAGATTTGTTCTTCAATAAATAAACCCAAAATATTCTAGTGTAGTCATCAATACATGTCATAATATATTTCTTTCCTTGCAGAAGGAACAAACATTGGACCACATACATATAAATGAATGAGCTCAAGTTTTCTATGTAATCTGGAATGTGAATCATGAAAATATAGTTTTCTATGCTTTCCTAGAATACAAGCATCGCCTTGCTTAAGTTTCCTAGGAATTGTACGAAAATCAGTGATACCATTTTTCTTCAACAAGTGAAGGGTGTCATAGCTCAAGTGTCTGAATATAGAATTCCATAGAAGACATGTTGGAAATGTACCTTCATCATAATGAGAAGTGTATGAGAAATTTTGTGTCTGAGCATAGGTATCTTGTAGCTTCAAGAGTCTTTCTTCTTCTATCCCCGTCATAGAATATGAGTGATCTAATGATTTTCTAACCTTATCTTTTCCATATAATATATGAATGGAGTGTCCTTCCTGATGGATGTGGACGAAGGAAAACAAGTTTCTCCTTAGATCTGGGAGATATTAAGCATCATGTAGAAGAAAGTCTAGAAGATAAGGCAATTTGAGCCTGATTGTGCCAGGCATTGATGGATTGAGTTTTCATTTGTTTGCTAAGTATACTTCTCCATCAAAAATATCAATAAATTAAAAAAATCCTCTTCTAAAGGGAATTTGGCAAGTTTCTCCTAAATGAAGCAACTAATCATTTTTCAAAGAAGGAAGTGAAGCATTAAAAAAAGTCTTCAATTACTCTAATATTACAATGTGCCATAAGATAGTGAGCAGATTCAAGTTCTTTACCTTTCACTTTGTCATTGGTTTTACCTTTGTCTTGGTTTCTTTCTTGCTCAATTAGGTCCCAAGGAAAATTACATGTAGGTGCATCATGTGCATCTGTATTGCAACATATGCAATGAAGATCAAACTTTTCTGCTTGAGAGTGTCTACCCCCATGCCTCTGAAATTTCTTCTTCCTCTTCCTCTTCAACCACCTATTCCTATAGAAGAATCTTGAGCATGATTCTCCGCTATATTTGCAAGACACACAACTTCTTCATAATATTGAGGGGTTGTCCTCTTCCCAAAATCCTTCTCTTTCTCAGGAAGCTTCTTTACAAGGGAGTCAAAGGTAATCTCCTTGAGGTTTCCACTTACTTGCAATGACTCAAGATAATTTGAGTAAGTGGGATATAATGCCTTGACAAAATCTATCAGAGGAATGTCTAGTTCAAAATCAATGGTTTTGATATCATGTATAATATATCTTACTTCTGATGCTAAAGCAAGAGGATCATCATTTTTCAATTCAATACTGAACAATTTAATCAGCAACTGAACAACTTCAAGTTCAAATTGTGAGTCATAGAGTTTCTTCAACTTATATAAGGCTCCAAAATAGTTTGAAAATGGTGAAATATGGTGAGTGACCTCTTCATTTACAGATGTTGCAATCAAGGCATAGGACTTGCTATTCTTGCATTCCCAAATGGTGATCTCCTTATTTGAGGTGCGATTTCATGGTCCATTATCTCCTTTCCCTACACAAACTCCTTTCCACAGCTCATTCAAAATGAGAGTGTGTTTAATGTTACATGACCATTCTGGATAGTTCGCTTTCGTAATAGAGCTAATCTAACTATATATATTAGTTAATGCATTCCCAATGAAAAAACTATGTGGTTTTGATTTCTAAAAAAAATAATCTTTCTTGATATCTTTTGTTTTGGTGGAAAAATTTCACTATATTAATAATTTTGATGTAGCACATATTCCTCCAATCACAAATATATTACATGATGGCTTAAATTTTTAAACCATATAATACATATCCAAAAGCAATCTCAACTAATTTCATGTCGTGAAAAATGCCAAAATTAAAAATAAATCTCATCATATACACCATCCAAAATTATCATTATATAATCACCATTCAAAAATTTCAGAAACCTTTAATACTACCACCATTTTCAAGGGAATTAAATGCACTTCCTAATATATATCACCATATGCATTCACCACACCTCGAACTTTTGTCTACAGAATTGTAGTAGTGAATTTGAAACCAACTTGAAACTCAAATCGGTAGGAGCTTCAATCCACTGTATAAGGTTGGCTTGTGTTATGATTGTGCCTGACTCTATACTTTACAGAGATTATAATACCCTCAAAATCTTCAACACTATGACAATGGGAGCTGTGGAAGTTGAACTAGGGAATAGTCCCATGTTTATGGTATGGGAGAGCTGATTTAGGGGGGAGATGATGGTATGTCAATGTGCAATGAAGGAGAGAAGATGTTAAAGGTAGAGTACACTAAAGGGTGTGATTCTTGAAGAGGAGAGGCTAAGTATGCAACTATTATAGGCATTTTTGGGCACTTCAACCCCAATCATAAATGTACATAAACTGAGGGCTCCCAAGTCCCTAAAAGTGTTGCTTCACTACCTAAAGGAACAAGGTCAGCTGATTACATCATCTCCAAGAAGTTCTCCACTGAAAACTGCTCATAAATGGTCAAAATTGGACCATACTGAAAACCCAGTGCAGAGGGTACGATGCATATGACCTTCCCAGTGTAAAAGGTGCAATGCATACTAAATGGCTCCTCTGTAGGGTACGATGGTTAAGAATGGACAAATGGCAGGGACAAAATGTGAGTTGGAAGATCATGGAATCTTCCACAAGCTTCCCCTCTGACACTTGCCTCTCTGTTTTCGACCAGGGATGAGTAAGAGATCACCATTCTCCAAGTGGAAGCAGGAACTATCAGAGAGAGGACACTAATCAATACCCCAAAAGATGACTCACCTCCCTTCAATCATCTATATATGGATCCCTCATCACAGAGATCCAGAGGCTGGAATCTTGTATCTTGTAGAGAAGTGTTGTTGCTTTTCTGGTGTATATTCATAGTGTTGGGTGATCTAAGCTTTACTTGAGGTGAAGAAGGGCTTTCTAGCTGGAGGATGA
>APFE030439124.1:84436-97516 GCA_000404065.3 Pinus taeda
CTTGCTACTTTTCATCTTAATAAAGCTATTCAAGTTTTCCTCCATATTCTTGTATGTTTACTTATATATGCATTTGTATGGTTAACACACATCTGGTCCTGTTTTATTTATGAATATAAATATTTGTTCTTCAATAGTAGTATGTTTCTATGATACCACAGGTGCTCTTTGAAGCTGGGTAGATGAAGAAAAAGTAGCAAAGCTCTATCAGGAAGGAGAGGAAATCAAGTGCAAGAGTAAGGTTTGTCTCCTTTGTTCCACTCCTATCTATTTTCATAAAGGAAAGCAAAAATAGACTTTACTTGTTTGTTTCTATGATAGCTACCAGTATTAGTGGGAATAATAGCATCCGAGTGGACACTATTCCCGGTAGCAAAACGGTGACTCCACTGGGAAGCGACTAGATTGTTTCTTAGCCTCTCTTTGTTTCTTTTATAAACTTACAGACGGAGCCTGAAGCCAAGCCATCTAGCCTTCGAATTGCATTTTTCATACAAATGCAATGTAGATCAATGCTTCTTCAGTCTATCTCTAGGTTTTGTTTATGAATTAAACAATCGATCTGCAAAAAGTCTAATTGCCCTAAGTGGTGGCTCTAGTAACCTCCTTAGGTCTACCCCTGTGATTTATATATACTGGACATCACTTAATCGGCCTAAATCCCTGAACTGAATTGCAAATTGTGAGTAAAAAACTCGTTCAAAGTCTTGCACTGGTACCATCGCACCCTGCCTTCAAGGCAGTTTGTATGCATCGCACTTCCCGAGTGTAGTAGGTGCACTGCATAGTGAATTCACAGTGTGACAGGTGCGATGGTCAGGGAAGGTTAACTTTACCTTCAGACTTTGGTTTTTTCCTCACTGTTTTCAGTCCTATTGAGGAGCTTTGCTATCTGTGGTCAGTGTACTTCTATGAAATCCCCCTTCTCTTACATTATTCCACCTCCATAGTGCAAAAAATTGTAAGTGTTTTTATGTATTGTGCGCCATTTTCAGTTCTCTTTTGCAAAAAAGTAGCATAGTCAAACTGTCGTTTCTTGATCTGAAAGTGTCATAGCTGTCGTTTTTAATTTTAGAAGACAATCTCATTGTTCTTGATAGTCAATTATATAGTTACTATTGCATATGATTTGAATTAATAGTTTTTAAAGTGCCGAAAAGAAATTTTCATTTCAAAATCGCAAAGTGTCTCTCTTACCTTCACTTCATTTTGAAAAGGAACTTGTTGAGTATTGTCGCTTTGAAAATAATCCAGATTTTCATATAGCTTTCTAATCATCATTCATACATTAAGAAGGCTGAAAACAAATACATGCATGTGCATTTGCATTTTGACTGCTTGCTTTGATTTAGGACAGTGCATTTAGCATGTGCTCTGTGCTCTTTGTGGAAAGATTCTTAACTTTCTTTCCTTAGTAGCTAGGATTTTCATTGCCAAAAGAAGATTAAATGTTTGTTTATCATCTTAGACTGCATTTTAGGAATTGCATACACATCACGCGGTGAACCTAAAAGGAAAATTTTTAAGCAAGATCAACTTAAAATAAATTTGATGAATCTAACAATGCTTTGGAACCTAACGCACAACATCTAGAGGTCTACGCGAGAGACATATTTTGGCGTCGTAAAACCTGGTAACTATTGTTTTCATTGTTGGTTGGGTGATTCCTCCACTCTGAGATGAAAAGTGCCAGTACGGACTTGTGCTCCCATGTACCGTCGAGTATATTTTGGGAGACCACAATAGGTTGCATCTTTTATCCTTAGGAAGCCGTGTTTGCCACCCTATCAATCGCAATGCACCGAACACAGCATTCAAGAAGATTGACTGCCATACTGTAAACAATATTCTACTTTTTTGCGATTGGTTTGGTAATCCCCACTGCCTAGATCTCCAGAGAAGTCCATTTTGCTCCTTTTCAGACTCCTTAAAGGAAAAGGTCCTCTGAGCACTTGTCACTTCAGGCTCAATAAAAATCAAAGGCGACTAGAATCATCTTTTGTTTTTTCTCGATTCTTTAAAATTGAAAAAACAAGGTCTGTCAAAGCGTCTAAAATTAATTTAATTCGAAAAAACATTTTTCCCTTTTATTTTTAGTTGATCATGTAATCCGCAATCATGGAAGAAAGTCAATCAAAACCCCATCGTTCGTGGAGACTTACGAATCAACCGTCATTGACTCCAGAAGAGAAGCCATTCTAGATGAAGAGAACTTGTTTGACCACATCAAAGTCCCCAAGGTTGGTTGGAGCAAGTACTCCAACATCCTCAGAGACTCTGGTTACTCCGAACATTTCTGGTATCCCTGCCTCTAGAGAAGAAATTCCACAACAACAAAACGACATTGCAACTGATCCTAGTGTGACGGCAAACACTTCTATTCCCGAACCAGCTCCATATATAGCTGATTCAGAAGGTGTTACTCCCCAAATGTCTGTTGTTGCAGAACCTATATCTTCTTCGGCACCAGAAATATTTTACGGACCTAACGGTTTGCCTCTTCCTCCTGGATTGATTTCCATAGAAGGTATTGTGGAAGATCCTCCATCTAGCACTCCAACGCAACTTAGAGCTGGGATCCCCCTGTATCCTTCTTCATCAGAAGATATTCACCCACCATTGAAAGTTCCTGAAGAATCACTAAGGAATGTTTTGGATAGGCTTAATATGTTTGAACATCCATCGACATCAAGGACTGTGTTACCCGACACAGCAACAGCAGAAACTCCTTCTGCTACTCCAACAATGTTCGTTGGCGTGCCGTCTGTCCCAACTAGCTTTCAATCACTAGATGGAGCCCATCTAGGGGCTATTTCGACAGTATGGACTATTCCCATTTGTTCGTCCGGAATTATATCTGGAATCTCTTACGTTGAGTCTCAACAAATTGATCCTTCACAAGGTCAATTTGGGCAAACTGGTCTCCAAAGGTAAATCATTCCTTTGAGTACTGGATTACCATCGTATGGAGGGTTGTATACCCTTTCATTGCCTTCCTCGGAAGGACAACCATGCGTGAGCTCACAACAAAATTTGTGTTATGTTGGAATCACGGCTAGCGGTTGGGTGCCAATCCTGTCTCAACAACCAAGAGTTGTATGCTCAATACAACAAAGTTTACCTATGACAAATATCGCCACTACATCGGCAATTGTGGTAGTATCGCAAGTACAAGTGTCACTAGTTGTATGCCAACATCATGTTTTGCAGGTTGTAATGCAACAATCCCTTGTACCTACGACACAACTGCAATCACCAACTATTGGAATGGCACAGGTTCAAACGGGGAACACCAACCCCCATCTTGGTCAAACAGCCACTACTAGGCAACAACCCATGGCTTCACAACCATGGTTAGTGCATTACCAACAACCGCAATTCTAGCAGGCTTACCAAGGATATGAGCAATAAGTCTTTGCAAGTAATGGGCAGCCGTATCAACCATATCATAATGGTCATGCCCATCAACCTTACCAAAGTTACCAACATCAAATGCATTATGCTGGTATGTAAAGACCGACTGCTCAAATGATTCCATCTTATCCTGGCTATGCTCAACCAAGCCTGAATCAACATTTGCCTTTTGTGGTGACTTTAGAGTTACTGGATCTAAGTCGACTAACAAACAATCCAATTGCCTATGCCCCTTGGTGGCCGGCGATTCTGCATAAACTTCCATCTGATATTCCTAAATTTAATGAAAATCTGGGTGAATACCCGTCAAATCATGTGATGACCTTTTATCTATGGTGTTCACAAACACTCTCAATGATGATTCAATCAGGCTTCACCTCTTTCAGTGAATGCTAACTGGTCCGGCAGCAAAGTGGTATATCAAATTGCCTAGAGCTTTGTTTGATAACTTCAGTACCCTAGCCACAACATTTTTAACCCATTTTCAGCTACCTATAAGGTACAAAACAGGAACTGAGCTACTTACCAATTTCAAACAAATGACAGCCACTCACATATCCGATCATATTCACGAGTGGCGACATCGTTGTAGAATGGTAAAAACGTATGTTCTTGATCAACTATTGGTTGAATGGTTTATTAAGTCACTGTTACCCACTATTATAGAAGATGTGGAAAAGGGAGGAGTCATCACTGAAGAGCAAGCTATTGCTTGTGCACAATATCTAGACTTGATCTATACTCAGTTTGGCACACTCTACAATAAAATCCCTAATGCCCCTAGACCAAAATTTTCTGTTCCTCTGCCTCCTAAATCAAACAAAGACTCTCATGCCAACAATGGTGTGATAGGTATGACAAGCATTAAAACCACAAAGGCTACATCGAAAAAGGCCCGCATGGTTTCGAGTCAAAATGAAAATGAGGAACTTCTAGCCTCAGAAGTAAATGTCAGGTCGACAGACAAACGCAAAGAACCCAAGCAACTGGGAGGCAAGAAGAAAAAACAAGGGAAGAAGAAAAACCAGGAGGACTCATCTCTTGGAAAATATTTTTCAAACCCTTCTAGGAATGGGAAACCCAAAACTCCATGTCATATATGTGACGAGGATCACTGGACCAGAGAGTGTCCATATAAAGAAGAACTTTGAAAATATTTCAAAAGTTTGAAAACCTCAGTTGTATTGACTGATCCGTTTCCAAACCCAGGAACAAATCTGGTTGTTAGCAAAAATGCTTCCCCATCCCAGGTGCTAATGTTGTCAGTTTCAAAGAAACTGAATGATGCTCTCATATCAACAAGGAGTAAAGATTATGGGAATCCACAGATGTTGAAAAACAAGGATAATGATCAACCTAGTAGTTCAACAACAACTTCAACCAAAGTTCTGCCACCCATCATTCCTGAATTCACAATAAAACCACCAAAGGGAGTAGTACACAAATCGACGTTTAATCCTCATGCCTAAGTAGCACAACACTATAATATAGTGGAGAATTTAGCCCAGTCGCCCTCCACGATGTTGACTCTTGAGGTACTACAAAATTGCCCCTCCCAAAAGCAGGCTTTATTATCAGCAATAGGTGGGATTGACCCAACAAATTCTAATCTTCTATCTTTTAATCACAAAGGATACAACCCTCAGTTACCAGCTCAACTAGCTTTCCTCATTCAAGTGAAAGCCCTCAATAAAACTGTTCATAAAACAATTATTGACGAGGGGGCATCCACATGTATCATGTCGATGAGTTGCTGGAAAACTCTAGGGTCTCCATCCTTGTTGCAATCATCCACGACGTTAAAAGCATTTGATGGATGAACATACACCCCGTATGGAATATTCAGTAACTTGCAAGTCGAACTAGGGATCAAAACAGTAGAAATCGATGTTGAAGTCATCGACGGAAACCTTGATTACAACGTCCTACTGGGAAGACCCTGGATATACGGCATGGAAGCTGTTGTGTAAACCTACTTTAGGAAAATTGCATTTCCTTCCCAAGGAGGAATTACAATCATCGACCAACAAACTTTTCTCCCCGACAGTTCGCAAGTTACGGGAAGCATTCAGATGATCCATGGGGGCCCTAGCACGCTTCACAATATTGGAGTAGGCCTACTAAAAGACCCTACATTAATGGGAACTTTTACCCTACTGCCTTCAACAAATTTGGCGGAAGTGGCTAATTCAAGAACCTACGATATGATATCTTCCATTCAAAAGATGTTAGAAAACGATGTAAAATGGATCATCTGCAAGTTTTTCCTCTAACCCCATTGGAGATATTATAGTAATCAAAGTTTTCAGCATGGGAGGCAAACCCACATCAATTCTCATCTAGCATTTGGATAGATAGGTCTACGGAATATGGCACCCCTTCATATCCTTGGTCGCGAGTACACTCTACAGACGAAGGAACCATTCAATCGATGATGATTGATGGGGCACCATGGGAATATTACCACCATCGTTCCCATTTTGTGAACTGGAAAGAAGATAATTCTGAAAACCTACACCATCCTTCAGTATTTGACTTTCTGGCAAATACTGTAAATACAGTGGATTCCGAGAGAAACCTATCCAATATTGAAAAGACTACTACCATAAATATCTCAACCAAAACAGATGTTGTAGAGAATATTCATGCTGGAAAATCTTGTTCTTCTTTAGAACTGGAAATATATAGCGCTCTCTTTCGTGAGTTTAGAGATGTCTTTGCTTGGTCATATGATGAAATACCAGGTATTGACTCAAGCATAGTTGAACACGAAATTAATATGTATCCAAATGTCAAACTGGTACGACAACAGCTACGGTAGGTGCACCCCAAGAAATCTGCTACCATCAAGCCAGAAGTTGAAAAAATCCTCCATGCTGGTTTCATTTACCCCGTTCCTCTGACTGATTGGGTATCGAGTATTGTTCCTGTGATGAAAAAACAAGGAACGATTAGAGTGTGCGTCGATTACAGGGATGTAAATCAAGCTTGTCTAAAAGACAACTACCCTACACCCTTTATTGACCAAGTTGTTGATGAATGTGCCAGATGCAAAATCTTTTCTTTTATGGATGGATTTTTCTGGTATAATCAAATAAATATCCGCCCACAGGACCAGTCAAAGACTACATTCATTTGTCCGTGGGGCACATTCGCATATTGTAAGCTACCCTTTGGTTTGAAGAACCTTGGTGCAACTTTTCAGAGAGCAATGAGCTATGCTTTCCATGACATCAAAAACATCGTTCAACCATATCTCGATGATCTCCCAGCTCTTTCGCGAAAGCGGACCGATCATCTGCGCCATTTGAGAGTGATATTTCTACGTTGCCGACACTACAAGATACGACTCAATCCACACAAATGCATGTTTTTTTGTCAATTATGGTCGTTTACCTGGCTTCGTGGTCTAAAAGGATGGGATTCATCTCGACCTTTGCAAGGTTCAGGCAATCATCGATTTGCCTCCACCCTCAAACTTACTTCAGATTCATAAACTCCAAGGGAAAGCAAACTTCCGTAGGAGTTTCATTCCAAATTACGTCGAGCTAGCTCAAGGTTATACTTGTCTGTTGAAAAAAGAAGTACCCTTCATTTGGGATTAGGTCACACATCATTCCTTTGATGCTTTAAAGCAATCTCTAATACAAGCATCATTAATGTATGCTCCTGATTATCAAAAAGACTTTAACCTGTATCTGGCTACAACAAATACGACCATAGCAATGGTTTTAGTTCAAGAAGACAATGGAATCGAACATCCTATCTATTATTTAAGCCGAAACATAAATGATACGGAAATGAAATACTCCTATGTTGAAAATCTCGCCCTCGCAGCTGTTCAAGCGATACAGAGATTTCGACACCACGTCCTCTTCAGAAAAACTACCATTTTATCAGATTGCAACCCCATGACTTATATATTGTTGCGACAGTTGCTGGGGGCCAAACATTCAAAATGGATAGTAATTCTACAAGGGTTTGATCTGGAATTCAAAAAATCCAAATAAAAGAAAGCCCTGGTATTCACGGAGTTACTATGCAATCTCCCATCGTCGTCCAACGACGCAACATCTAAAGAAGTAATCGTGGATGAATTTTTTCTTTTGATATCTTCAAGCGATCTGTGGTACGAAGATATAATCATCTATATCCAGACACAAACATATAGTTCTAACACCTCACGCTCCGAACAACGACGTATTCGATACCAAGCAAAGGACTACGTGATCATCGGTGATACTCTTTACCGTCGTGGTATCGATACAGTTCTGCAGAGGTGCCTCACCCATGAGGAGGCCGAAAAAGTCCTGAATGACTGACATTCAGGCACATGTGGGGGGCATCAATCTGGTTATGCTACGGCACAAAAACTTTTGCGAGCAGGATACTTCTGGCCAACAATGTTAAAAGATTGCATAACCGCAGTCAGAAGTTGTCATGCTTGCCAAATTTTCGATAGCAAAACCAAAAGACCACCCGCACCGCTGTGACTAGTAGTAGTTTTTTGGCCATTCGCTAAACGGGGCATAGATTTCATGACATGTAACCCCACCTCGGCTGGGGGACATGGGTATATCATAGTCACACTAGACTATTTTACCAAATGGGCTGAGGCGATGCCTACATTAAACAACAGTGGCGAAACGGCTACCCCTTTCTTTTTTAATCACATAGTCTCCAGATTCAGCATTCCACAGGCCATAGTTATAGATCATGGATCGCATTTTCGCAATCACATGATGGTTGAGTTGGTTTCCATTAGGACTGTCCCACGATAGCTCTACTCCGTATTATCCCCAAGCTAGCGGACAGGTTGAGGCAATCAACAAGGTCCTAAAGCGCATGCTACAGAGGATGATTGTAGTCCACAAATGAGATTGGCACCTAATCCTATACACGACCTTGTGGGCATACCAGAAATCGATAAGAAATGCGACCGGGTTCACACCTTTTCAACTTGTGTACGGTTTGGAAGCAATCTTACCTGTTCAATGTGAAATCTCGTCCCTCAAACTCGCAGTCGACCTTCTCCCCGGAACCTCAGAAGAAGAGACTCATTTCTTGGAACTAATCCAATTGGATGAAACCCATTGTGATGCATCTTTGGCTAATGAAGCTCATAAGAAACGAGTCAAAGCACAGTTCGACAAAAATGTCAAACCTCGCATCTTCTCAAAAGGTGACCTGGTATTACTTTATGACCAGCAATCGGATAAGTTGGGAGTAGGGAAATTCAAATCGTTATGGATGGGTACCTATATTGTTAAGCGTGTATTAGCAAAAGGAGCCTACGAGTTGATCGACTATGATGGGGTTCCACTGGCGCAACCTCGCAACGGGTTGTACCTCACGCGTTACTATGCTTAATTCTGCGTAGTAATCCTCATGCTTTTGTTACATTTTTGTTTTAGCCAAGAGCGTTTATTTTGGTTAGGTAATCCACATTTTGCATTCGTTGCAGATGTCAAACCTATTGGAATCATTTGTTGGATATGCCGACGGAGCAAGTCATAGTTTGCAGAACCTATCTTCTACGGCATGGGCCATTTTCAATCCCAGGGGTAAGTTAGTAAGTTTCAGAGGGGTGTGTATTGGTCGGTCGACAAACAGTATCGCTGAATACAATGCATTGATAGAACTCATCTCTGATACCATCACACATGGCATATGCCGACTTGTCGTCATGCTAGACTCACAACTCATCGTTCTACAAGTCACTAGCATCTATTCTGTATGAAATCCAACTATCTATCGCATGTTCCTAAGAGTCAGAATTTTGGAAAGACAGTTCGATTTCATACAATATCAACATATTTCTAGAATTTTAAACACATTAACAAACTCATCGGCAAATTATGTGTTAGATAGACATTTGCGACATTTATAAAAAGAAGCATCACATCAATATGTGCAGCAGGATCATGTAACTTAACCAAAATAAAGCTCCGAAAATCAAAAAGATATTCATAACTGTCTATAGTTTATACATAATGTTCTGTAACCAAGACAAAATTGGTCAAATTACCCAAAACTAAAAATGCTAGGGGGCATCCTAGTCTAATGATGTTGGTGATAGCAAGTCACCACCTGTGCAATCATGCGTAAAAGCCTAGTCCATCGACTTGGCACTCCAGTAGTATGTCGCTGCAACCGCTGAGGTAGCTCATCAGTCCTCACATCTGGGATACCAAGGGTAAGACCCTCAACTTGGTCCTATAGTGCTGAAAGAGTCTCAACCACGTCAAGGTCACGAAGGATGGCCCTCCCCACAGCCTCTCCTGCTGGAGCGGCCGCTGGGTCTCTGCGGCATATGCTGGTCGAACTGGTCCAACATCTGCATGAGCACATGAGTTTTGATTAGTCTTGATCAAAATACATAAGAACATTATAAAGAACAATGAACAAAAATATGAGCAGAAGAATTACCCATAGCACCCCACTGCTTGCCCGCCGGTAGCACCAAATCTGGGTCACCCCGGAAATCCATGCCAGCATATGGAAAACTAGCGTAAAGTATCTCCTGACGATCAAACCACTTGATTAAAGTATCAAAAAAAGAAATCTGGGGCTGGCCAACATGCCAAGATATGGGGTCAACCCATATCTACATCCGTGGTTCAGTCGGTGGAGGTAGGCCAAGTGAAATGCACTGCGGCTGCATCAGTGGCATTCCCTCAAAAGTGAAAGCGGTCAAAATAGAACCATAGCCGAAGTTCTTAGATCTTTCACTTTTCACCTTGGTCAATTTTTATTTCATCATAGAGAGTACTGCATCACACTAGTTGAACACCTTCGGTTCAAAGCATTCCAAAGCACACTACACGTAAGGCCGGTTACCTATGTGAAGAGCAGTACTACCAACTAGTCTAGGAAAAGTGAACAGAATGGTCCACAACAGCCGGTCAGTGACATCTCAGATATTGATCTTGCCATCCGTACTTGGCTGAGATCCCTCTCTGCAGTGCCCACGAATGTACTCCCTCACAGACTCACCCCCACGGGCGGAGCCTAATAATGAGAGAGGGGCACCATGCCTCGATAAACCGGTCAGAAAATAGATGTCCACGAAAGTCAAGGGGATTGATTTGCCCCTAATCTATAACACCTAGTTGATAGGATCCTAGGCATTGAGGAAATATTGCAACAAGTTGATTTGTTGCCTCATGCTAGAGATACGGAAAAATTTCAACAAGCCACAGTTCCGCAATGCAGATATGGTGCCCAGATCATGTAAAGAAACAACGTCCTCTTCTTTATTCTCATGTTCTCCCCATGTAACAACCATTTTGCTCTGATGAATCTCTGAAAAACAAACAAGAGAAAAGTCAGGATCTTCATTTGGTAAAAAACAGTGAGAAATCTATGAGAAAACTGTGCAAAAAGTTTCCTCCTTGCGCCCATTGCACCCCAGTAAGTGTACTGGGAGTGATGCATACTAACTAGTTAGTGATAAGACCAGTATCCATCGCACCTTTCAATTAAGGAAGGGTGTGATGGTGCTAGGACGATTTCTTCAAACCCCACAGGCTCAGCAGAGCAAGGAAACAGACTCAAAATTCAAAAAGAAAAGGATGCAATTGAAGAGCACAAGTTTAGCTCCTACCTGGTCCAAGAAACATCAGGAATCGTCCACAGAATCTCCTGGAATCAGCTACTAAAAATCAGGGGGGAAAGCACCTCCAGAGCTCCAATAAACCAAATTCAAATGAAATGGTAAAATGAGAGGTAAAAGTCACTTTTAATTTACCATGCACGTAATTCGAGTAAAATATTTGATCCAGGTGGATATTGGTGGCCACCTGCTAATTCTACTTGGATCCCCTCTAGTGCTTCTTTCAGTTTTTTTCAGTTTCCATAATTATAGCACAATTTACTATTTTTAGCAGTTTTTCGGGTCCTAAACTTCCGGAGCCATTTTGAGGCCCTAAACGACGTTTTTTGGGAAATCTACCGCCAATGTTTTTCTATCTAAAAATCATCCTTTTCTTCATAGTCCTCAGAGCGATCTTTCCAACGGGCTATCATGCGCATCAAATGGAGATAGTACGACCAATTCGCGACCTCGAGAAGTTGATGTACCAACTTACACAAAAACGGGACCCACAATTTGGCGTTTCATCTTGTAGGGTCAGGTTTTGGAATGTGAAGGGTTTTCCATTGTTTCTCAACAATAAATAGGCCTTCGAGCCTCATTGTAGCACAGTTCAGAGGCATGTAGCCACACATCTCTTCTCAGAGATAAGCTACCATCACCCTAGCTGGTTTATTTCCATTTCTGGTTGTAAGCATATTTCAGTATTTTCCATTAATTAAATGAATTATTATTTCCGCTCCATTTTTGTGTATATGGTTATCTCTGTAATTTTTTGCATTCTTGTTTAAGTCTGGATCAGTGGTATTAGAGCGGTTTGCTTTTTTCTCTGTTTTTCCTTGGACGTCCCCAACGAGGTTGGGATATAAGGAGTTACGGCTTGAGATGGTTGAACCTTTCCAAAACCAGCCTCACAAATCCCGACGGCCTCCCATGGCAGATGAGAAGAAAGATGAGGGAGTAGGAGATCCTATCAAAATCTTGCTCGAAGAAGCCCTTGAGCGACAATGGAATGCGATGATGGATAGCCTTGCCCAAATCCTTCAGCGGCTACCCAAAAGTGACGCATCGGCTTCCAGCAACTACTCTGGAAATGCCACGCCCTTTAAGGTACAAGTTAATTTTGAAATCCCCATATTCGAGGGTCAAATAGACGCAGATGCTGTAGATAAATGGTTAAATCTGCTAGAGTGTTATTTTTCTGTTCATGAATTTTCGAGTCGGGAAAAGATTGTTTCCGCTCTTCTCAAAGCAGCACCCCATGTCAAGGACTGGTGAGAAACCTACTTCGAGCAGAAGGGTGAAACTACAGGCTCGTTATTTTCATCCACACCCACCTGGAATTCATTCCGGGATGTCATTAAGGAGCAATACTACCTTATTGGAAGCTATGAGGATGAATACATAAAGTGGACCACCCTGCGGCAGGGAAGGGATCAAGATGTGCCGGAGTTAACAAATATTTTCCATACCCTTCACACGAAGTTGGGTATCAAGGAATCAGAGCAGCATTTGATACTCAAATACCATGGCTGCCTGCACAAGTACATCTAGGAAGAAATGGAATTCCTGAACATCTCCTCTCTCGGCATAGCATACCGATATGCCGTCAAGACCGAGCAGAATTTTAAACAAAAGAAGCGAGACTTTGGATCTGTGAATCCAAAGCAAGGGAAAGGTGCCCTAAAACCACAAAACAAAGGACAAAGCCAAGGCGGGGCAGCCCAAGACAACCTGCCAAAGCTACAAGCAAAGAACACTGTCGCAAAGGCGAAAAAGGAAACGGGAAAATGGTGTGAGTTCCATAAGAGCTCCACTCACAACACAAGTGAGTGTCGGGCGAAGCAGTCACTGGTGGCTGAGCTAAAGGTTTCAGAGTCAGATGCAGGTTCTGACTCTGAGTCAGAACCCGACAAGGGGAATGACAAAGGGAAGCAGACCATTGATGTGGATCCCAATGCCACTGTTGCTACTGCCAAGATCCAGAAAAATGAACCCAAAGATCCAGAGGAGGAGGAGCATCTCTTCCACTCCCAGATGTGGGTAAGGGGCTCCCCGCTACAGTTCATTGT
>APFE030439124.1:113085-124174 GCA_000404065.3 Pinus taeda
TTAAATAGGAATGCAACAAATTACATAGATAACCATAAACATAGAGATGCAGTGGAAATAATACTTCATTTCATTAATGTAAAATACTGAAATATGCTTACAAACAACAATGGAAATAAACCAGCTAGGGTGATGGTAGCTTATCTCTCAGAAGAGATGTGGCAGCTACATGCCTCTAAATTATGTTACAATGAGGTTCGAAGGGCTATTTATTGTTGAGAAATAATAGAAAACTCTAAACATCCAAAAACCTAACCCTAGAAGATGAAACACCAAACTATGGGCCCCGTTTAGGTAAATTGGTACATCAACTTCCTGGGGTCATAACTTTGGCATATGATCTCTGTTTGACACGCACAATATATCATTAGAAATATTTATCTGAGAACTACAACTTTGGGAAGAGAAACATCAGTCAAAGGAACCATGTTTCTCCCAATTTTCCCCAAAAAACGTCGTTTAGGGTCTCAAAATGGCTCCAGAAGTTTAGGACCCGAAAAACTGCTAAAAATAGTAAATTGTGCTATAATTAAGGAAACTGAAAAGCTGAAAGAAACAATGGTGGGGGTCCAAGTGGACTTTGTAGGTGGCCACCAATATCCACCTGGATCAGGGCTCGGTGGAGTCCTTATGCAGGAGGGATGGTAGCATGCTATGAGTCCAGGAAATTGAATGAGCATGAGCAGAACTATGTGACTCATGATCTTGTGTTGGTAGTTATTATTCATGCATTGAAGATGCGGATACATTATCTTCTTGGCAGGAGGTTCGTATTGATGAGTGATCACATTGGGTTGCGATATCTATTTGACCAACCAAATCTAAATGTCAAGCAAGCTAGATGGTTGGCTACCCTTAGTGAGTTTGACTTCGATATTAGATACATCAAGGGAAAGGAGAACATGGTTGTAGACGCTATCAGCAGGAAAGTGCAGTTAAACCATGTTGCAACAGTGAGCTCATATGGGACAGATTTATAGGATTGGATCTTACATGCAGGACAACAAGATGACAGGTACATGGAGCTTATGCATAGGTTACAATAGGGTACAAGTGATGAGGATGTGGATTATCATCTTACAACAAATGGCTTGGTGAGATTTAGGGATAGGATCTATGTGTTGGATGACAGTGAGCTCAAGAAGCTTATCTTGAGGGATTTTCATGCAAAGGCATATTCAAGTCACCCAAGATATCAGAAGATGTTGACATTAGTAAAAAAGTTCTACTATTGGTTGAATCTAAAGAAGGAAGTGGCAGATTTTGTGGCTAGGTCTTTGGACTGTCAGCAGGTCAAAGTTGAGTGTAGGCATCTAGATGGGTTGCTTTAGCTTATTTCGATTCTAGAGTGGAAGCAAGAGGTCATTTCCATGTACTTCATTATAGGTCTTCCGAGGACATCGAGGAAACGTGATTATATCATGGTTTTGGTCAATAGAATAAGCAAGATAGCTCACTTCATTCCATTAAAGACTACTTATTCAGATAGTGAGGTAGCACAGGTCTTCATCAGGGAGATCATGAGATTGTATGGTGTTCCAAATAAGATTATGTCAGATAGGGATGCCAAGTTCGCTTCTAAGTTTTGGAAGGAATTGTTTGCAGGTTTGGGGACAGAGTTGGCCTTTAGCACAACTTATCATCCACAGACAGATGGATAGACAAAGAGGGTCAATAGGATACTGGAGGATATGTTAAGGATGTATGTCATGCTTCAATAGAGGAGATGGGAGGAGTACCTTCCATTGGTTGAGTTTGCTCGCAACAATGGTTATCAGGAGTCACTGAGGATGAGTCTGTTTGAGGCACTGTATGGACGGAGCCGTAATACTCCCATCAGTTGGAATGATCTAGTGAATAGGGTACTTATTGGATCAGACATGTTGGCATACATGGAACAATAAATGCAGGTTATCAAGAAGAATCTAAAGGCAACACAAGATAGGCATAAGAGTTATGTAGACTAGCACAGGGCATTTACAAAGTTTCATGTTGGGGAGCATGTGTATTTGTGCATAAAACCCAAGAAGATCTCCTTGAGGATTGGATCGTGTGCCAAGTTGGGACCACAATATTTTAGGCCTTTTGAGGTCCTTGAGAGGATTGGACCAGTGGCCTACATACTTGCACTGCCTTCAACAATGAAATTCCATGATGTTTTCTATGTTTCATTTCTTAAGAGATACGTAAAGGATGTTGATCATGTTATTGATTGATTTGTGTTGCAGGTGGAACTGAAAGGAGAATTCCAACTAGAACCTCTATGCATATTGCAGTGAAAACAACTCATGCTCTGGAACTGAGTAATCCATTGGGGCCTTTGTTTTGAATTTTGAAGTTTTGAGATAATCAAGGCAGAGAACAGGTGGAAGGAGCAACGGTTAGGTTGCAGAGATGATATCTGAGGAGGGAAGCAAGAACATACAGTAGATGAGCAGTTGTGACAAGGTGTTAAGAGCAAACAGGAACGACTGAGTGGAAATCAACTGAAGGCAAAGACAACTGAGCATAACTGATAGTGGGAATAACGGAAGAGAAGATAAAATCAGAAGATAGCACAGAGAGGGGGTTGGCATATAGCAGGGGTCAGAAGTGTAGGAGAACAGGGCCCTGAGGACCTGAGCAGTTGCGGAATGGCTAGAGCTAGACTTGGGCAGAGGTCTAAGGCATCCTATGGTTATGGTATTTTACATATTTGTTAAAGGATTTATGCCTAATGTATATTGTAATGAATCTTCTTTTAAGTTGATATGAATGAATGAATGAAACAGTTTGCATGGCGTTATGATCAAGTGTATTGTTCTAGTTTATAGACCTGCTCAAAAGTTTAATAAATGGTCTTTTTTTGGATGAATATGGTAAATATAATAGCATAATGTTTTGATAAATGATCTCTTTAGGATAGTGATAAGTTCATGTCTAGATCAACCTTGATATCCCTCTAAACCTTCTTAGTTCTGGTCACGACAAGTCTCAAGTGAGACTCCTTGCCCCTTGGGTAAGGTGAAAATGTCAGCGTTATCCTAGACTACATTGGATCCTTGTTGGCCCCTTACACTTGAACCTAGGGTCTTTTCCCTGACGGTAGTTTTGTGCCAACAAATGGTTTCGTTGTCGGGACCTAAAATCACAAGAAGTGGCTTGGAATATGGTGTCAAGGATATTTAAAAAGGAGATACTGGACTTGTAAGACAATTTGTTCGTATCAAAGTAGGATAACTTTGAAGACAATCTGTTTTTAAGGTGAACAAAAAAATCTTGTACTCAGACGTTGCGAGTGATCAATACTAGATCTTCTTGTGTAAATTTTCAAAGGAGTTATACAACTGGTTGAGGAGACTAAAAGTAAAGAACCGGCCAAAAGGACCTACACCAGTACGTTGCGACTAGGTTCTCATAAACCTCACAACGCTCCAATGCTTAGATAGCGACCTCACAAGGGCAATAGATTTTTGGGTACAAACTACCATAGAGGGATACGTTGTTGAGTTCACAATAGAGAGGTACCAATCCTTCTCAAAAGAGGATGCAATGTTCAGATCGGGGTTGAGAGGGAAACTACTGAAAGAAGTGCCCTTCTGAATTAAGATGTTGATGGTGGAGGAACGGTTGATACCTTTACACAGAGTAAGTATGGTAGAGTAAAACCCAAAAACTGGGGGAAGGATCTAAGGGGAGAATGTTACCATTTGGGGAAACTTATATGCTACTAAGGGAATGGATATAGGAGGATTGCAAAGAGGTAGAGCTATCAGGGTGAAAAGGAGAGCACTGATAGTAGAAAAGTGGCAGGAAAGAGCGGTATAGGCGCTGAAGGAGAGACATATTAGACCCCACTGAGAAGGAGCGGTGTCAGAGATTCTGAAAAGGGAAACAAGATGGAAAAGGACCCAAAGTAAGAGAGGGATGTCGATAGGATAGTTGGGAACCAGGAGAATGACAGGAACCCTCCCTCCCAGGTTGCAGGGAAGATACCAAAAGGAAGAAATGATAGCATTTACGAGGAAGAGATGGAAGATGAGATGTGTGATGTAATGAGGATATTGTTCACAGAGGATGATATGTCAGATGGAGTTAAGTAGTAGAATCCCCAAAGTTCAGGTAGTGTTCACCTCAACCTTCCCTTGGTGCTTTACAAAAACCCTGATAAAATTGTTGCTAAGTTGCTTAAAGTGATACAAGTACACATTGTGCATGATAGATATAAGATGAGCTTTAATAAATCTAATAATAGTGGGCCCAACAGTATTACTAACTTGGGATTGCAAGGATCTCAGCAACTCGGAAACCAAGGTTTCATGCTCTTAGCACACACTCGAACCAACATGGCACGATCATTTACTAGATATCCAAAGTTCTCCGGTAGAGGGAACGAAGATGTGGAACAACATTGGTACCTATGTGAAATTATATGGAGAGCTCCCCAAACACCGAACAACGTGAAGTCGATTGAGTTCCAGACTACGCTAAGGGAGAGAGATCTAAGGTGGTTTATCAAATGGTTAGAGTTGAATCATAATCCCTCTATGGACAACATCAAGAAAAGATTTGTTCAAGCGTTCAAAGTACCACAAATAGATTAGTAAGGATTATTAGAACTATGGGAGATCAAGCAAAAAGAAGGAGAGACCGCTTGGGAATTAATGTGTAGGTTCAAAGATGCAATCGACAAGTTAAGTTATACAATAGATCCTAATCACCAGAGGGATTGGTTCATTAAAGCACTTCTACCCCTTACCAGGACACCGCTGACGCAACAAAATCTTGAAACGCTCCAGGATGCTCTAGAGAAAGCAACACATATTGAGGCTATGGCAGGATACCCCCATGAGTATTGGGGAGGGATGAGATCTCAAGATCCATCGATCATGGACTTCCAAAATCAGATCATTAATCTAACAAAGAAACTAAAAGACCTACAACTAGTTTGACTGACGAGACCTAATGTATGGTGCACTCACTGCCTAGTAGAAGGTCATGTAGCGACTGAATGCCCAAGAATGAGAGGAAAAAATGGTTTAACGAGCATTGTAGGATCATTAGGAGCCCCACCAACATCAGGTAGTGTAGTGGTAGGGTCGGAAGGACCATTGCCGGGCCGAAATTCACAAGACTACTGTGAAGTCTGTAGAAACTATGAACATTTACTGCGAATATGTCCAATTTTGGAAAAGTACTCCAATGTACCCAACAAAAATTACTGTGAGTTATGTGCATCCATGACTCACCACACTGATTAGTGCCGAGTGTTAGACGCCCTAGCAGAACGGATGGACAGGTCAACATTTAAAATAGCGAAATTGGTCATGGGGGATGGGGAGGAGTACGAGAGGAGGAAGAACATGAAGTAGAGGATCCGCAAGGTGCTACAATTGCGATAAGGAGGGAAATGTCACCAGATATTTCCCACTCCCAAGAAGGCATTGGTGCTCATAGTGTTGGGTCAATGCACATGCCACAGAAGGTTGTCTTGAGTTGATTGCAAGATGGGAAGAAAGGACCAAACAACGAGGAACTAATTTGATCAATGTGAAACCCCAGACCACTCACACTCTTCTAGTAACCAACATAAACATAGTTACTAGAGGGGGTAAGAAGACATGAGATGATCAGGGTATGGTAGACAAGCCTTTAATTGTTCGGGTGGCGTCCCTAAAGTGGTCATATGACCCCACCCAACAGAAGCAATGCTATTAGGAAGCAAAAAAGTTGTTTGATAATTTAACAAAAACAAAAAAGGACAAAAGGGATGACTTAGTCATAGATGTAAGCTCTCGACCAATTGAAGAATGGTTTAGTCTATTCCTGTAAATTATTGATAATGAGCATATGCTCAGGGAGTTGCACAGAAGTCTAAAAGAAATATTGTTAGAAGAAGAAGAAAGAGGAGAAACAATATCGACAAATCTACCTGAAAGACCTTAGAGGAGGATCCAGAGAAACAAGAAAAGGACCAGTAGGGAATTCCAGATTGATGCTCAAGTTGCAAGGTTTTAGATTAAAGATACAATGCTAGATTTGGGATCCAATGTAAACATCTTTCCCATAAAAACATGGGAAGTGTTGCAAAGGCCGCAACTGAAGTATTCACCAATTCAACTATGGATGGAAAACCATTATTGCATCTTACCCATCAGAAGGCTATAAGACATAGAAGTAGATGTAGTAGGGGTAATGACTCATGCTGAATTTGAAGTAATAGATATAACAGGTGACAAGGACCCTTACCCAGCACTCCTTGGTATCGACTGGGCATATGAGAACTATTCCATCATTGATCTAAAGAAGGAACTAATGATTTTTGAAGTAGAAGGGATGTGAGTAATATAACCACTAGATCCATATCAGGGACCAAGGTTCACCAAACCTATAGATGATCGAGATGATCCTCAGATGCTAGATCAGTTGTACAGGTTAACTGTAGGAAAAAGAGAAGACTACATCAATCCAACAGTAGGAGGATCGGTCAATTGGAGAAGCATACAAAGTTCAGAATCTGACTCGAAAGCCGCTTGGGATGCTTGGCAACAAGGAGGATATGAGGTTTATACCAAACGTTGTGCTAAGATATGTCGGGTAAACTAGATTGGAGCAGAGGTAAGTAATTATCCAACCTTTCATGGCATTGAATTAGTAGACACTTTTCTAAATAAGGTGAATAGAATGATAAGGGAAAGCCACAAGGTCCCTTTATTGGATATTTCATTACAAGCCACCCCAAGAAGATGGTGGGGAGTGCATCACAACACCCTGTATGACTAGGAGAAAATCAAGCAGGCCATGAGGTTGATTTAAACAAGAAGGAGATCGCCCGCAGGGGATGGTGAAATATAGGGGAGATTTTGATATGAGGAAACATATAGAGAACTACATAGAGAGATGGAGAAAAGAACGAGTCCCAAAGGAACTTTGGGTACATATGTTAATACATATCTTTGGTATCATTCCCCAAGCATGGTATATATAGGAGGAACTTCAAAGAGAAATCGGAGACTAGGATGTTATGGCTAAACAATTAAGCATCAATTTCTTCTTTAGAGATAGTCATCGGTGTTTGACTGAAACCCTACACACCATTAAAAGGATCCTATTTACTCCAGGACAACTATGGGATGGGTGCATTGATGAGAGATTCCTACAATATTTCTTTGAAGTAGGTGTTGTAGCGACTACAACTGATGCAAGTCCGGGTGTGAAGAAGGACCCTTCCAAGACCTTTTACTTTCGTGATGTGTTAAAATTTCTTTTTTAAAAGAACATTAATGAATACATCTGTATGCAGAAAAGAAGAGGAACATAAAAATCATTAATACATGAAAACATAAGCCATTGATAACGAAGTTCGTCCAGGAGGGACTACGTCTTCGGGCCCTAGTGTTAAGATGGTGTAGGCCGCTGCATTAAGTGTTGTCAATAATGATGATGTACACAAGAGATGATGTCTCGACCATACAAGGAAAAATGCCCTCATGCAGGAGTGGCTCTAAGAGATATTCCACAACTAGAACTCGTAATCAAAAGACTTCTATCAGTATGATACAAAAACATGCATGGTGCGCATCCCGCCAACATGGCACAAAAGGGATGTCAAAGAAAAACCCATGCATGACGACAACAAGAGTATCCCAACAACATACAACAAGGGATCTCAAAACATAACATGATGAATTATGACAATAAGTACATCACATAAAAGATTTCGCATAACATGAAGCAAGGAATCATGACAACATATAATAAACAAGATCATGCATCAACATCAATAAAGGATTTGTGCAACATGATGCAAAAAGAAGAAGTACATGAACACATCATATACCTCACAACCAAGGGTCATCTGAAGAAGTGGATGTCACACTGCTGAAGCTATTCGGACCATTGCTCTCAAGGCGTCGATCTCATGAAAATGGCTTCTCACACATGAATGTGGACCTCTGCACTGGCACTTAGAAAAGTGACTAGAAGAAGAAATGAGAGAATAAGAAACCTGAAGACACCATCAGGTTTGTGGCGTCGAGTAGTGCTGGATCGACTATGCAAAATCCGAATTCTGAGAGGTTGAGAATTATAGGCTCAAGGAATCTTCTAGATTCCCCCAGGATTCCTCAAAGATTCTGTTCCATGGATGGACTGCAAATCTGTAAATCAGATGGCGAACCTGATCTCGTCATTGCAATCCCTGCGGAAAACCATGAAAAACAAGTATAAACTTGACTATACTCTGAAATGTCAAAATTTTACCTCGGGAAAATTTCATGGCTCATAATTTTGCTTCCTATTTTTGCTAAAATGATGGTTCCACGTGCATTCTGGAAATGACTGGAAAATGTAGACCTCTGATGAAGAAATGAACATCACTATTGTGTTCGTGGCGATGAGAGGTGTAAAACCGTATAAAACTTGTCAAATTCTGACAAAGTGAGAATTCTACCCTCTTGCAAAATTCATGGTTCCTACATTAAAATATTAATTGATCTACATTATGCCTCAAAATCCGTGCCTGCAGTCACTCTCCTCCTCGAACTTTGTGTAGGGGTAAAAACACTGAGTTTAAATACAAATCATTGGTGGATTTACCAAGGGAAGTGGTTGGCACATTAGCAAGTAAGGCATATGGTTAAGGAGAGGTCGGGGGATCAAATCCTGCCTCTTCCATATATAACTTTTATAACCATAAAGTTGTCAGAAATAGGGTGGCCTGCCCTGTTATCACTCAGGTTGTCCCTAAGCTCATGTAGGGATACGGCCGAGGTAACCACAAACCAATCTTTGGATTGCAGGTTCTAGCCCACCTGCAATCAGAGAGGGATCTCTCTTAATGATTTAACTTTGTTGATGATGATTTTAGGCTAGTTGTTGGGTACAAGGGGTTTTGTTGTTTTGTTTCGATGGAAGGTGTATGCCAGGTAGAAATTCCAAGCAGAGAGGCAAGGTAAAGCGTGATAAGTTTCAAACCATTGGGCATGGAGTCATGGATTAAAGCTTGCTGGTGCGTTTTCTTGGTCACAAGAGGCTTCTGGAGCGAGGTAGCCACACATGAGACAATGATCAATTTGCTGAAGGATGGAATGATGGTCAGAGACAAAAGGCAATTAAGAATCTTTCATCAGAACTGACAGAGAGGAGAAGTGAAAGAACGGTTATCTAGGAGCAGTTAAGAATTCCTAAATTATCATTCATAAGTGAAAGAAATAGCGTAAACAAGATCATTTAAGTATGCATGTTCATAACTATTCCTGATGAAAACATGAAAAATCGCAGAAATTGAGCCTAAGGTGCAATTAAGCAAATCTTAAGTTGTTCTTTTTTTCTGCAATTTAGAGAGCGGATTTCTGATAAAACAAACATGAACAAAACTAACAGAGTTAAGAAGCACTTATTGAAACATGTCGCAGCACAGAGATTCCACAATCACTCCTCAGCCAATTAAACACAGTAGACAGTTTCAGAATCCACGCTTTCAGCAGTCTTTGATTATAGAAAGTATCACAGTTACAGTGCAAGTCTCTGCTTGAGAGAGAGATTGAAATAACAAAGATCAAGCTATTGATCAACAAACAACCAACCAACCAACCCCCTACTCCATTTTTCAGGGTGGTATATATAAGCAAAATATCTGAAGTCATTTATTACAATCGACCTAAACAGGTCTGCCAAAAAGCTTTTCTAAAACCTAATCATTGCTCGAATTAAATGCAAGTAAGTCCTTTGGGCTGCGCTAGAGGCAATTGAATCAAGTTGAGTTGATGAGGTGTCCTGTGTGACTTGGTGCAGTGGTTCTGTCACCACTGTGCATTGAGTTCTGGTCCACTGATCTTCCCTGAGTTTAATGTGCAGTCATTTGTGCTGGTGAGCCTTCAATGCGTCTTCAAT
Organism: Pinus taeda; assembly: GCA_000404065.3. Taxonomy (NCBI): domain Eukaryota; kingdom Viridiplantae; phylum Streptophyta; class Pinopsida; order Pinales; family Pinaceae; genus Pinus; species Pinus taeda. Next base: position 122,959 of record APFE030439124.1, read on the forward strand.
TGCTTCCTGACTTTCAGAGCTTTTGTTTTAATGTTGGATTTGCCTCGAGCCCTAAGAAAATCTTCTCTGATACACTTTGCCGCTACATTGATGGTCTTTGCCGCTTCCTGATACTCTTTGACGTGCTTTCTATCTGCAAATTTGATCTGATACTCTTTAATCTTTGTCTCTGGTCTCTCTCTGTCTTCAAATCCGTTTGATTTGGCAAAATCGAGCAATTTCGGGCCTTTTCGGCGCAAAAAGGGCCAGGGAATCAAAAGATTCCCTAAAGATTCCCCAATATGGCCTATTTCCCGTAGAGATGCGCGATTAGCGCTTCGCAAACTGCCTCGAAAACTGCCTCCGTTTCTCATTCCAGAGCTCCGAAGCTCGACTTTTGCGCTTGCGCGAATTTTCGGTTTTTTGGCTGCTGACGTCAGCAGTACGGCGGATGACGTCAGCAGTGGGGTCCTTTGGTACGGATATGACGTTAGCATGCTGATGTCATCAAGATGACGTGGCAGTACAGCGGGGTGACGTGGCAGAGACACGTGGCAGGGTGACGTGGTCTGGGCGCAGGCTGTGTGAGGTGATGTGGAGGCGACGTGGAAAGGTGAGGTGGCGGTCCTGTTACGTGAGGGGAGGGCGGTTTTGCCTGTGCATCGGACTGCCTTTGGTACGGAGGTGGTTTCTGTTAGGGGCGGCCCGATGCAATGGGAGGCCGCCACCTGTCGCGGTGTATGGCGGTAAAACCATCGGACGTCGGGTGGTAACCTACCACCACAATGGGGCGCCCGATGTGAACAAGGGTCATCGGATTTGGGGGAGGCGATCCGACAGTGGACGGAAAAGAGAGATGCGCGGGGTTTAGTAAAAGCGCACGCGTGTTAAAGGTTTAATTTTTCGCGGCGCTGTGAGTTTTGGACTTTAGAAAATGGGTAAACTGTGTTTTGTGCGGTGGAAATTTATCAAACAAACATTAATAGTTTTTCACAGAAGAATGCGCGGGGGGGTTTTAGCATTTGGCAAGGGTTTTCTTAGTGTTTGGAAGGGGTCCAAACACCTGGGAATGGAAATTTATGTAGAGGGAGGGTTCTTACTAAAGTCCAGGTGACTTAGTAATTCCCAGAGAAGTATTTATGGTTATATTTCAACCAGAGGGAGGGGATATTTACATAAGGGGATTATCTACATAGTTTTAGTATGGGGATGGGGAAAATATAGGGAGTTAAATAAT
>APFE030439124.1:127526-140972 GCA_000404065.3 Pinus taeda
TCTTGGTCAGATTTGGAAAATGGGGTCAGGTCATCAAGGTAAAGTACGAGGAAATCATGTATCTCTTTAGCAAATGCAATATCCATTGCCCTCTAAAAGGTAGCACCAGTGTTTTTCAGCCCAAAAGACATTTTAACGTACTTAAATGTTCCCCACGGTGTGGTAAAGGCTGTCTTGTCCTAGTCATCCGGGTGAACAAGTATTTGATTAAATCCTGAAAATCCATCTAGTAAAGAAATTCTAGAGGAACCCACTACTCTTTGCAAGACATGGTCCATTTTGGGCAAAGGGTAGTGGTCTTTTAGAGAGACCTGGTTTAAACTTTTCAAGTCTACACACAGTCTTATCTCTCCTGTTTTTTTCCTAGTGGGAACTAAATTAGATACCCATTCAGAGAATCTAATGGGTGCAATGATACATGCTTCAAACATTCTCTTTATTTCTTTTTCGATAAGGGGGAGAAGCATGGGGTTGATTCTCCTAAGTTTATGTTTGAACAATTTTTGATTTGGTTTTAAGGGAATGGTATGTTGGATCACTGAGGTGTCATAGGACTTCAAGTCCTCATAACTCCAGGCAAATACATCTTGGAATTCTTTGAACAAATTCATGTATTTCGGTTTTTGATCAAGGGGCAGATTTTTGGACAACTTAATCATTCTGGGATGCTCTGTTGTTCCTATGTTGTGTTCTTCTATGGCAGCATTCAAAGGTTCCATCTTTTGATTGTTGGGCACATCATTGTCATCAAACATGTCTTCCAATGGAGTAAGGCTGACAGGTAGAACATTACTCTTTAGATCAATAAACTCATCCTCTGCTTTGGTTGTTTCCTCTAAACAGATTTGTTTCAGCTGTTCTATGTTTGTATTGTTAAAAACAATTGGGTTAAGGATTTGTTTAGCTGTTGCAGCTGTTACAGTCAGGTGATTTTCTTCTGCTAGCTGTTGCGAGTCGGCCATGACATCCATGTCAATGTTTGTGTTGGAAAATTCGTCCTCCAGAGTTAAGAAACTGTTAATCTGGGCATCATTTTGAAATACCTGCCAATCCTTGACATTGTTAGGGACCGAAGGTCTGTGTTTTATTTCAGCGGTGAAATGGTGATTTGGTTCAAAGGGAAGCTTGCATGTGCTAGCAAAGGTTTCTAGACTATGGGTGTGAATATTGTGATCTCATGCAATTTTGGCAAGCTTGAATTCACTGAAGGCATTGAGTAATTCGGTGGCAGCAGCTATGTAAGCTCTCATTCTGCTATCATTAGCGACAAAGTTACCTTTCATTTGTTGTATAATCAAGTCAGAGTCACCTAGGATGGAAACTTTAGTAGCTCCCAGGACTTTGAGCAACTTAAGGCCTAAGAGAAGAGCTTCATAATCTGCCATGTTGTTTGTACATCTGAAATTGAGTCTATAGGCATGGCCTTGTGCGTGGTTATCATGAGTATTGTAAATAAATACTCCGGCCCCTGCTCCTAACTTGTTAACCGAACCATCAAACTCCAAATACCATGTGACTTCTTGTTTGAGGTTTGTATTGAGAGTTTCAGCTGTTTGAGGATCAGGCATACTTACAATTTCTGTTTCGGGGTGTTCTTCTTGCTGTTTGTTTTTTGCCTTGGCTGTTGAGACAATTTCATGGGTATTGGCAATTGATTCCTCATTGATGTACGTTCCTTGCTCCAAAGATAACGGCTTATCATCAGTTGGAGGGTTGGTGTTATCATTAAACAAAATAAAAGAATCCATATCGGAATGGATTGAGTATATTGGAAAATTTTGGGGCTTTTCCTCACTGCTTACCACATATTTCATTAATATTTCTCTATATAGTCTCTTTGTTTGCCCAAAGACAGATATAGTGGCATAAGAGAGGTCAAGTTGAAGGGACCCTTGCAATTTTTCTCCCCACGATCTAGATAGGAGCATGCCATACTTTGTGGGAATGTCGGCAACTACTATGTCCATTAAGATTGTCTTGTTGGGAAATTGGACTAGAGAGACACAAAGGTCTTTGATCAAGCCTAAACATTTTACTTGACTTGAGTCAAAGGAATATAGATCTTTGTACGGTTTTGTGACATCAAGGTTCAACCTTTCCACTACAGCTATGGGCATAAGGTTATTTGAGGCACCTGAGTCAAACATAGCATTATGCAGTATTTTGTCATGTATGTGTAGACTGACATAAAAAGGGGGAACAGGTCCATATGTTGATTTTCCGTTAACTTCTGGACCAAACAGCAACTCAGGGGTATCGTCTAAAATGTTTACATCATCCCTTACCTCTGGTAATTGAAGTGAACTTTGAATTTTTTGCCTATATACATCATGTTTGGCAAGTTCCGAGAGGGGAATGGATATCTTGAGTTTTCCAATCTCTGCTTCTAAACTGAATGGTTTTTCCAATGAGTTCTTAGCGTTGATAGTGGCAAATTTCTCTTTTTCAGGCATACTCTCTATGTTTTCTTTTGGAGTGTCTATGTCATGATGTATGACAGTTTGTGGTATTTCTGTTTTGGGAAGATTTTTAGGAGTGCTATTCAGATCTTCTTTTGGGGAGGAGGGAGGTAGAGGTCGATCAATAGGAGAGTGTGTGTCTGTTACATCCTCCATAGTTCCCTGATGAGGGTTTGGGACAGAGCTGTTAGCAGGTTGATTAATGGTGATATTTCCTTTACTTTTGTTGAGATGTTTTCTATCTTTTGTTCTGCTAGATGGGGGAACATCAATGGTCCTTGTTCTTAATTTGTATTGCTTGTGTACCTCGTACACAACAGTATCATAGCCTTGTTTAAAATCGAAAGACTCTCCCGACTTGGTGTGAAATTGTTTTGCATCAGGGTATAGTCGGTCTTCTTCCATAAGAAAGATTTGCTGTTCATTTTCTGAATCTATCAAGTTCATATGAGTCCCATCTGTGGGCTCAGTGGATGTAGATGCCTCCGCATAGTTTTTTTGAAAAGGAGGCCTAATATCATGGTCGGGACTGGCCCTTCTAGCGTTTGTGTTTTGAGTTTTTCTGAAGTTCGAGTTCCTTATGGCATTGGGCTGTTGAGCTTCCCATGAAGTTTTCCTCTCAACATTGTCTACTCTGTCTCCCAGCCTGTGGATGCCACTGATGATAGCATCTAGCTTCTGATCGAAGGTTGAGGGTTCTTCTTTGAAAGTGGTTCTTCTCTCAGTTCTGGCTATGTTTCTTTTAGCAATTAGATTTGCCTCCACACTCACAGCAACATCTTGCATTTCTGCAAGGCTTTGAGGGGCTCTTTCCCTTAACTGATATGCCATCTTAGCATCAAAGCCATCCGAGAATTTGTACAAAGCGAGATCAGGTGGAAGTCTTAAATTTTTTGGTATTGCATTGTAAACATTATTAAACCTTGCACAGTAATCCAAAACTGTTTCCTGAGGTCCTCTTTTGATAGTATCATACTCATATAGTATGTGCAGGGGGTCTTTCTTTTCCTCCCATTTGTTAATAAATGCCTGGTATAAGGCTTCAGGGTTTAATATGGAATTAAGTGTAAGTGCCCTAAACCAGGTTCTGACATCACCGGTCAAACTTTGGACAAAAATCTTCATTATTACACTGTCATCATCAATTTCATAACTCTCGAAATAATCCAACATTTTCTTTGTATGCTGTAGGGCGGTGCAGGAGTTTGAGGCATCAAAATAGGTGATTTTTGTCTGGTAGTCCTGAGCCACAGCCTCGGGATTAGCAGGCAACTGTAAGGGCGCATATCTAGCCATGATGATGGGGATAAGCGGAACAGCTAGGGCAACGGGAATAACAGGAACAACCGGGGTAGAAGGAGTAGTAGTGGTAGTAGGAGTATAGGACAGAGGTGTAGAAGAGTTGCATGGAGAAGGGGGTGATAAACCAGGGGAACTTGGGGATGACCGGAATAAAAATTTGACAGGGGTTGGAACACTGCTTGGCTGAACTGTCTCAGGACTCGTAGCAGTTGGGTCTTCTTTTTGCTTTTGTTTTCTAATGATCTTGGGAATTAAATTCAGATTTTCAAAAACAGCTAGGCGATTTGGATCAGGATTTGATCGTGTATTACACATTTGCTTTTTAGGAGCCAGCTTCTACTCTATTTTTTGGGAACTTTTTCTAAAAAACACAGGTCGACTGAGGCTTTCAAAGGTCGGTTTCTTCCTCTGTGGGGCTGCAGACTGGTTTAGTGAGATTATCTGAGGAGGTCCCCAGTGGAGTCGCCATTATGTTAACACTCAGGTTGTCCCTAGGCTCCTGTAGGGATACGGCCGAGGTAACCACAAACCAATCTTTGGATTGCAGGTTCTAGCCCACCTGCATCAGAGGATGGCTCTCTCTTAATGATTTAACTTTGTTTTGATATTTTAGCTAGCTTTTGGTCGGTTTTTGTTTGTGTTGGATGGAGGAAAATGCTTTCAGGAGAGATGCATTTCATGAAGTGATAAGTTTCAAACATTGGGATGGAGTCATGGTTTAGGTTATCAGTGCTTTTTTGTCATAAGAGAAATATGAAGCAGGATGCTGCTATAACATAATCTTCAAAACTAAAAAGATGAATGATATGTAAGAATGAGAGGGCACTTAAGACCTCTTACTAGCTTAACAGAGGGAGGATGATCTCTATCTAGGGGCAATGAAGAATCCCTGATAATTGTCTAAGGTCAAGGCAACTATGGCCATGTGGAATTCATATTTATGCCTAAACAGAGGAAAACATTAAAGAAACACAGAAATTGAGCATAGAGTGTATTTTAAGACAATTCTAGTTAATCTTCTTTTCTGTTTTTAGATTGGTAATTTTATGAATGGAAAACAGAGGTAAGAAGCACTTATTGAGTTATGCAACAGCACGAGAATTCCATAATCACTCTTCAACCGGTAAACACAGTGAACAATCCATTCACCAAAAGCTCATAAGCAGTCTTTGATTATAGAAACTTATCAGGTGTTACAGTGCGAGTCTCTCCTGGAGCAAAATCAGCTAAAGATAGCTTCTTTACTAACAACCAACCAACCAACCCTTAATACAGTATTCATGGCTTTCTTTATAGTGCAAATATCTCAAACTATTTATTACAATTGACCTAAAACAGGTCTGCAAAAGGAGCTTTCTAAACCTAAAATTGTGCCAAAATTAAATGCAGGTAAATATCTATTGAACTATGTCAGAGGTAGCTGGATAAAAAAGAGTGCAATGTGGCCCTTGGAGGCTCGATGCAGTACTGCTGGAATAATTGTGCTTTCGGATCTGCAGTTCTGTTATGGTGCGAGTTAAATGTGCAATAACCATGATTTGAGAGTTTTGAGTGGCCTCACCCTCTTTTTTGACTTTGCTGGAAGGTACTTAATTTTCTCCTGCTTTGGGCCGTTGTTAAGATCTTCGCTGATACTCTTTGTCGCTACATTGATGGTCTCCGCCGCTTACTGATACTCTTTGACATGCTTTCTCCCTATAGATTTGATATGATACTCTTTAATCTCTGTCTCTGGTCTCTTCCTGTCTTCCAATCGGTTTAATTTGGCAGAATCGGGCAATTTCGGGTCTTTTCGGTGCAAAACGGGCCAAGGAATAAAAAAGATTCCCTAAAGATTCCCCAATATGGCCTATTTCCCTTAGTCGCGCATCGAAAACTACCTCCGTTTCTCATTCCGGAGCTCCGAAGCTCGATTTTTTCTCTTGCGCGAATTTTCGGTTTTTTGGCTGCTGACATCAGCAGTACGACGGATGACGTCAGCAGTGGGGTCCTTTGGTACGAATGTGACGTCAGCATGCTGACGTCATCAAGGTGACGTGGCAGGGTGAGGTGGCGCTCCTGTTACGTGAAGGAAGGGCAGTTTCCCTGGGCATCGGACTGCCTTTGGTACGAAGGTGGTTTCTGTTAGGGGCGACCCGATGCAATGGGAGGCTGCCACTTGTCCCGGTGTACGACGGTAAAACCGTCGGACGTTGGGTGGTAACCTACCACCACAATCGGGTGCACGATGTGAATAAGGACCGTTGGATCTAGGGGAGGCGATCCGACGGTGGACGGAAAAGGGAGATGTGCGGGGTTTAGTAAAGGCGCGCGTGCGTTAAAGGCTTAATATTTCGCGGCGCTGTGGGTTTTAACTTTAGAAAAATGGGCGAACTGTGTTATTGCGCGGTGGAAACATATCAAACAAACATTAATAGTTTTCACAGAAGACTGCGCGGGGAGGGTTATTAGCCTTGTGAAAGGGTTTTCTTAGTGTTTTGGAAGGGGTCCAGACACTTGGGAGTGGAAATCTTTTGCAGAGGGAGGGTTCTTACTAAAGTCCAGGTGACTTAGTAATTCCCAGTGAAGTATTTATGGTTATATTTCAACCAGGGGGAGGGGATATTTACATAAGGGGATTATCTACATAGTTTTAGTATGGGGATAGGGAAAATATAGGGAGTTAAATAATAGTGTCAGTAATTAATATGGAGCTGACAAGAAAGCGCTAAGCTTCAAAGATCTTAGGCTTCAAAGGGGAGATAGAACCTTATAGAGAAAGTATGGATCCTCTTTGAGTGAAGCAGATCTTCACCCAGGGTAATGACATGAAAAATGATGAAACTAAGAGATATCAAGCAGATCTTGACCTCTTTTTGGGGAAATTAGTTAATGATTTGGGGGAGATGGAGAAAGGGAAGTTAGTTATGCCTGTTTTGAGCTCTCTCACATAAAATTGCCTGGTGATTGTACCCTGAGTAGAGATGACACCTTGAAAACATGGAACTGATCAGAAATCAAGATTCTGCAACCTCAAAACTACCTACCCAGCTACTTACCTAACATTTTTTTCTTCTTTTGGTTTGGGTGCACTTGGACTTGCAGACCCATCATTTCAATTTTTTTCTTTTTATGCCTTCCTATCTACAAACTAACCTTTTTACTTCCAAGGGCCCAGATTAAGCAGTTGGGCTCCTTTGATTCTCTACCTATCTAAGAATCTGACAAGATTAAACTGTTTGGACATATTTTCATTCTCTATATTCTAAAACAGGAAATTGAAACCTAGGGAGACCAAGATTAAGCTGTTTGGACCTCCCTTTAGCTGAAAATTGTACAAAACTGGAATGGCTTTTCAAAATTTGGAAAGCAGTTAGATGAACTCTGAGTAGCCTTCTTTGCTTGGTGACTGTTTAGCAAATATGGAGCATTGTAGCATGCAAAGTATGACATATTTCGCCTGTAAAATGTCAATAATGAAATATGAGTAACATGTTGCAGCAGGAGGCTAACAGCAGCAATGAAGAAGCTATGAGTCAAGACTTTGCCTTGGTGATGCAGAAGGAATTCGAAATGTCCTTGTTTGGAGAACTGACATATTTTCTTGGTTTACAAATCCAACAAAATAAAGGCGGTATCTTTTTATCTCAAACCAAGTACCTCAAGCAGATCTTGAAGAAGTATGGCATGGAAGATTTGAAACCAGTATGTACTCCTATGGTCACAGGATACAGTCTCAATACAAATTATGAATCAGCAGCAGTGCATCAACCAACCTATAGATCCATGATTGGAAGTCTGCTCTATTTAACAGGTACCCGACCAGACATCATGCATGCAGTAGGAATGGTTGGAAGATTTCAGGAAAATCCTAAGGAAACTCATCTTCAGGCAGTAAAGAGAATTTTCAAGTATCTTCAAGGAACTCAAAACTATGGCCTATGGTATCCTAGAGATGAAGATCTCACTCTTCATGCTTATACAGATGCAGATTGGGCTGGAAGCGTGGATGACAGAAAAAGCACTAGTGGTGGTGCATTCTTTATGGGTTCCAGATTAGTATCTTGGTTCAGCTAGAAATAGAGTTCTATTGCCTTATCTACAGCTGAAGCAGAATATGTGGTTGCTGCATCTTGCTACACCCAACTCCTTTGGATGATGCAAACCTTGTAGGATTATCAAATCACTTATACTCCACCTATCTCCATCTTATGTGATAACATGAGTGCAATTAGCATTTCAAAGAATCCAGTCATGCATTCAAAGACTAAGCACATCCCTATCAAATATCATTTTCTTCGGGAAGAAGTGCTGGAACAAAAAGTCAAGTTGGAGTATGTTCCCTCGAAGGAACAAGTTGCTGATATACTCACCAAACCGCTGCCCAAGGAAACATTTGAATACCTCAGACAGAAGCTGGGAGTAGTTGATGCTTCAACCTGCTGTTGAAACTTGTCTGTTTCAGAGAAAAGTTGGTGTACGCGAGTTGGATGAGGAGGATACGCGTACATATGCTGGTTTGTGCAGATACAGTCGCGTATATGAGGTTTGAAGGATATCAGCAAAGGCAGACTCTGATAGTCTGATAGGGGTCTGTCAGAGACCATCTGGCATAGGTTCAGGGGGAGCAGATAATCTTCTAATGATGCATTGTTGGCATTACCTTAGAAGCTTTTGGTTCAAGTTCACAACTATTGTTGGGTTCAGGTGGAACTCTTGCAGAGGAAGAACAGAAAGAGAACATGGTTGCTGATCTGAATAATGATTGACAGATGCTGTTGATAGTAGTTATTGATGACCTTCATAGTCTTGCTCTATGTCATGTATATCTTCTTTTCATCAAGGTCATGTAACGACCTATTTTGGTTTCCCCACTATGCCTGGGATGAATGATGTAATGTAATTGGTTGTCATATGTAAATTTCTTATGTATCCCCACTTGGTTGGATGGATGATCCCCACTTGGTTGGGTGATGGATGTATGTATAGAGTCTTTTGTGATAGGAAGGTCAGTTATGATGTATAATTCATGGTTCCTTTTAAAGAACGTCTTTTTGCAGATCTTGTCTACAGTCAGGGGGCGCATGTTCAGCACAACACAACAGGGATTTCAGCATGTACTCAGGGGGAGCACACCCCTTTGCCCTTGATGACAAAGGGGGAGAATGATCTTGAGGATCTTGGGGTTGCCATCAAGTCCAAAGGGGGAGATTGTTGACATTCTGGCACATGTTTGGCAGTTTTGGTACTATGGCATAGGTGTTGTCCTTGATGGCAACTCACTCTGGTAACAGATCATAGTTCAGGCACTCAGAAAGAAGAAAAAGACATATACGCAGGTTCACTTTGACGAAGCCGCGTATGTACGCGGGTTGGACGTTCCCAAGGCACGTATGCATATACACGCACTTTCATGCAAGGAAAAGCACATACATATGGGAAAACTTGTTTCTAGTCCGTGGTATTTAGTCCTTGGTATTTGAACCTATGGTTTTGGGCCATGGTATCTCGTCATAAGTGTTGATCCCAAGTATTAGGTCCATGGTATTGAATTGTTATGGTTTTGGACCGTGGTATTGTGAAAGGCCTAAGACTATAAAAGAGGAAGGAGATCATTTGGCAAGGGATGATCTGAATCATTGAATATCTGAAAAAGTGCTAGATCTGGAATACAGTGATTGGGTTATGGTGCAGATCTGGATCTGAAGGAAGAAGGAACCTGAGTGCAAGGAGAAGGATAAGTTCTTTTGATGGGTCAAAATCTTAAGGCTTGAATGATAGTATCTCTGTATGATTTTGATATGTTCTATGTGGCGCTTGCTTGATCTATAAATCTGATAATCTAGGTAAACTAATATCTAAACATTTGAAGGGGTAAATTACCTTTATAGATCTGTACGCAGGTTCAGTGAAGCACAAGTGCGTATACACACAGGTTCTGTAAGGCGGAAGTGCGTATATGCAGGTTGATCTCATCACAGGTGCGTATACACGCATTTTCTGGAAGGTGGAAGTGCGTATACGCAGGTTGATATTAATACAGAAGCATATACAGGAAGTGCGTATACGCAGGTTGATCTTAATACAGAAGCGTATACACGCAAGTTTCTGAATATTGAAGTAGCGTACATCTCATAATTTATGTTCTAGCTGCTTCTGTTGATTATTGCAGTGATCTGGGTTTAGAATTTGAGGTGTGATTACAGTTATTGTGATCTGGGTACAGTTGACAGAGAAGTGTTTACTTTGATTCAGCCTTGACTAGTGAAATGGTGATTGGTTGATGCAGAAATTCTTGATGTTTGATTGATGTTATTTGTGGATCCAGTCTAAAAATTTATGAAACGTGGTCCCTGGAAGAAAGAGAAGGTTGTAGCCTTCTGCAGGTAGCAGCCTGCGTACTAGTATCTCAACTAGTACAAGAACTAAGGGCGTTGTAGCTCCCTTCCAGGAGAAGCTGGAAAACGAGAGAGGGTTGTAGCTCTTTGTAGGTAGCAGCCTGCGTACTGGTAAAGGACTGCACCAGTACACAATCATTGTAAAAATAAGTTTCTATTTAAAAGAAGATAGAGACGAATTACAGCAGGTGGTTTTCACCCACATTGGGTTTCCACCTTATATCTTATGTTTTTATGTGTGGTTGTCTTCTGATATGTTTTATTGTTCCTGGCAATTGTTTATATGATTCTGGTGCATAACTTAATGATCAACATCTGTAGAATAAAGTAAATTATAAATCTGCATAGTATACGCGGGTTTCCTTATCTGTAGTTGCGTATATACGCGGGTTCATCTAACTGAAGTAGCGTATATGTTCTGGGTTTGAAAAAGTAAAGAATTGATCAGGTAATACTGATTCACCCCCCCTCTCAGTATTATTTCCAACATATATGTGTGTGTGTGTCATTGGGAAATGATACAAAATTACTTTATTTATATACAAATCGTTGTGTGTATTAATTTGAATCCCTTAGATTCAATTGTCTTCTACATGGTCAAAAAGAAAAAATTGTTTCTCTCGTGGGTCATTACATATGAAAAAATTTACGTTTTTCTTGCAAAGAAGTGTATATATCTTCACTTCAAGACATTGTTGTCAAAAAAGTAGTTTGCCACTACCATATAGCATGCTAAAAAATATGCCATAAGTCCCACTCAATATTTATGCCTTCTTTGGAAAGATGATTAGCTTGTGTGTTCCTCTCCCTATAAATGTGTGAGCATGAAATACTATCAAAAGAGAGTTTTAAATGGATAATTCCATCCAAAATTGAAACAAACAAAATAGTTTTGCATTTTTGAAATCCATTGATACATTTTATCACTGGGAGTCACCAAAAAATTGAATTTTTTCACATTCTTTCTCTTCAACAAACACCAACAAAAAAAGGGCCAAAAGCTCAGCTCGATTGTTTGATCCACTGCAAAATCCCATTTTAATATGAAAAGAATGAGATTCGAAAAGATGAAAATTTAAACCGCCCCCACCATTCAAATTATCTTCTTATAAAGCCTCGTCAAAATATTCCCATGGTTTTGATACATTGGGATCTTCTGCAATGATTCAACATGGAGGAGGAGTGTCTTTGGATTGAGGAAAGTCATCCAAAATATATACTCCTTTGGCAACAACATGATTAGGGAAAGATGAAGAGTCCTTAAAAATTGCCTTGTTCCAAGCTAGCCAGACTCCCCAACATTTATTAAAGTTAAGGCTCTAAAGGATCTTCTTAAGTGAGAAGAAATTTAATTCCCCCAAGAATCACCCACAGAAGTGCCATTTAAAATGCAAGGTTGTCCTAAAGTCAAGTGGTAACAATTCCACACCTAGAGAGTAAAAGGGGAACTTATGAAGAGATGAGTATTTTATTCCCCCTTCCTTTTGCAAATCATACACCATCCTAGACCTATATTGAATCTCCATTGCATTACATCCCAAGTTGGGGGTTTATTTCCTAAAATGCGCCACATAAAAATGAAGGTTTTTGTTGGAAATTTGGACTACAAGACCATCTTTCACCACCATTTTGGTACTTCATTTGCTCTGACCATATTCAGATGGATATACCCAAGTTTAGGAGAGTAAGTACCAAAAGGATAGAAGGTCCGTACCAATTCATATTCTCTATTTGACAATCTAATGTGGCCTTCTCTGAGTGCATCCAAATATCCATTCCAAACATCTAGAAATTCTTCCTCCAACCACAAATTAGTTGTTGACTTCCATCCTTGGCTCCAGATCATGGAATTTGTTTGATTTTCCAAACCAAAGAGCTTAGATATTCTTCTATCTCAAAGGAATTCAATGAGATATTAAGGAAGGAGATGACTTTTCGCACTACCTAACCAAAGATCAACTACTATCCTCACCCTACTTCCATTGCCTATGTCTCAGGTAAGACAAGAGTCAATAACCTCAAATGAGTTCAAAACAAATCTTCAAATAAATAAAATATTTGACCTAGGCTTGTCCTATCTTCTTATCTAGTCCTCAAGTGAACTACAAGCAATATAATTCTAATGGAAAACCATGGTATAGAGGCTTTAAGTAGACAGGAGCCTCTGTTCACATTTTATGGCCAGTGATTTGGAGAAAAGAAAATATTATTTAATCCTTCAACCTCCAAGAATTTTTTCCGCAATAATACAAGCCCATATTACCCAAGGGAGGATAGATTGGTCTTGATGTCCCGACCAAATAAACTTAAAGCAAACTCTTCTAGCATTTTCCAAAATAATTTTGGAATCAAAGCTAATGACATCCAAAATATTGGAATTACCTCAAATACATATTTTACCAATACCAGTTTTCCTGCGATGGATAACCATCTATGAATCCAGCTTTTTAACTTTTTCTTCAATTTTTCCAAAAGTCGGATCTAATCCTCCTTACTATAGTTGTTAGGTTTGAGATGAAATCACATATATTTCAGCCCCTCATCTAGAATTTTTAACTCAAAAGGAAATATGCCTCTCATATGTTGAATCTCTCTATCTTCAAAATTATGAAAAGAAATAGAGGATTCCCTATCATTTATAAGTATTCCAGTAGATATTTGTTACATAAAAATATCGTCACCATGATTATTTGCAGTCAGTATGGGTCTATCATCACTTATACTAGCCTCCTAAGCAAGTCTCAGACCTTAGCTCTTCATGTCAAGCTTTGCAAATGAGAGAAAGACATTGAAAATCAATATTACTCTGGTTCCGCAGTTTCTCTCACTTTTGCCTGCGGGCCTGCATCCTTTGTTCATATTTCCTGCGTATCTACACGCTCTGTCTATAAAGGGGTGGGTGTGTACCCCTGTAAAAGTCAAAAAGGCGCAATTTTATCCTAAAAAACTCACTTTTGGGTTAATTCTAGATGTTTCTAGAAGGATTTTGACGTGGATTGTTCGTTCCAAGGTGGTTCATGCATCCCAAAAGAGAAGGAGCTAATACCTTGATAGGAGGAGCTATCCCTTTGAAGGAGGGGTTTATCCCTTTGAAGGAGGACCTAGTAACTTCCCTCCATTGCACTATAAATTAAGGCATTGGGTCAGTTGCTAGAGAGGTTAGAAGCTGAACATTTTGAGGGTAAATGCTGATGGAATTGGGACTTCCTAGTTAAGCTTAAGAGGAGAGGTCACATACCTTTTTGGCTTCATTGGGAAGTGAGTGAAGCTTGTCAAAGTAGAGGAGACTTCTTGTTGGACCTTGGGAG
>APFE030439131.1:0-23119 GCA_000404065.3 Pinus taeda
ATCCATTCATCTCTAATGGCTTTTAATAGAAGGGCTTTCAAGGTTTCTTCATCTAGGTTACTCATTTTTGCTCTTTTGAGGTTGTATTGAAATCTTTCAAGTAGATCCTCAAAGTTTTCATCTTCTTTTTGTACCATTTTGAATACCTCATCCTTATGATTGGTGGGCATACAATGGTCCAGGTATCTATCTAAAAATGTTTGTTTCATGTCATTCCAAGTCCTAATAGATTGAGTAACTAATCCCATGAACCATTTTAGAGAAGCTCCCTTCAATGGTGAAGGAAACAACTTGAGTTTTTGAGCATCTTCCATGTAATCATAAGTTCGGCACACGACTTCAAACTCAAATAAAAATGTTTTAGGGTCCTCACTTCTCAACCCATAAAAGTTTGGGAGGACATATGGTGAGATGTTTTTCATTGTTCTTCGAGATTCCTCATCAAGTATAGGAAATCCAAATGAGTTGTCTCCATCCCTGTTTCCCCCGTTGTTACCTCTACCTCCTCCATTGTTTCCTCCTCCTCTACCTCTACCTCTACCTCCTCCAAATCCGTTTACTACTTCCTTTGTCATGATAGCTTCCTGAGAGATTTCAGAGTCCTCTGGTTCTTCTACCAATGGTGAACGAGGAGGAATTTCTCCCTCTTCTTCTTCAGGTGATTCTACTTCCTCAATTACAATGTGTTTTCCTGTAGAAGTAAAGAAAGGATCTTTTCCTAACTCAGATTAGGTGGATACTGTGGGAGAGTCTCCTAATTCAACTACTGCCTCTTGAATTCCAGGGATCCTAAGGCTAGGAGTATGAGTTGGAGATGTTGGAGGTGTATCTTGCCTATACCTTGGAGTAGATGGAGTTGTAAAGATCGAACTTTTGGCCCTAGCTATAAACCTTTCCCTAAAATCTCTTTCTCTATGCATCTCATTTTTATTTTCTTCAAGTCGGGTTAATAATTCTTTTTTTGATCTTCCAGATCACTCTAGGTGCAAGAAGGGAGCATACTCAAGAATTTACTGAATCAATAACTCTCTTTCTAATCCTCCAGGTCACACTAGGTGCAAGAGGAGAGCATACTTTGAGAAATCATCAATTTTTACCTACCTTGAAATTTTCTTGTTTTTTTTTTTTTAAGAATTTGGCTACCTAGTTTCACTTCCCCGCAAGGACGCCAAAATGTTTGGTCAATTTAGTGTGTCCTAAATTGCTATATAAATTGTCAATCTGAGAGTTGTAAACTGTTGAAGTGAAGTGCACTATCTATGAAAGATAACCATTTTCTTATTTCTTTGTCGTTTTTAGTTTTTGATTTGTTTTTGGATTTATCTTCTTGTTGATTCCCTAATGTGAGATGGTGCATGAGATGCTGATTCTAGTAATCAAGTATTCAAGGTAATGATGGTCTTTAAAATAATTTCCAAACTTCAAAGTGTTCCAAAGGTGTTCAAACTTATAATGATGAAATCAAGATGTGTCTAGATTCTAATTAACAAAATAGTGAACTAGTGACTATGAAACCCAGTATCCTTGCTGTTGTATAAAAAAAAGAAAAGATTGAACTCAAAGCAATTTAGAAACTGTAAGCAAAGTAAACTAAACCATATCACATCAACTCATTTTTGACCCCTCACCATTCAACTCACTCTGGCTATAGGAGGTAATCATACACAAATTGAGTAATCTAATATCTAAATTGCATAAAATAAAACTAAGATTAAACTACACATTCATCCTACAATCCCTCACCATTCAACTCGCTCTGGCTATAGGAGGTAACTGAAGAATAATATGAATAGTCTAATATCTATCTTGTAGAAAAGTAAATGAACAAAGCAAAACTAAAGAAATAAGCAATGTTGGAATTAGAACCAATAAAAAAAATCAGCAGTAGGACAAGATAATTCCATCATGTCATTAGTCATAAAAAAAAACTATATGCACTGCCCGGGCTTCCTATTAGAACCTGAAATGCAAACATTGATCAGTTGACAATCAATTAAAAGCATAAAAGAAGCTATGGACAACAAATAACATAAATACCATGAGAAAGTTAATATATACAGCAAATATCTATGGTATCAAGAGCGTAAAATGAAGAAAAACATAAAGCTATACATCAACTACAGGACCTTGGTGTACAGGGGCCCTCTGCAACCTCATCCAATCAGAACCAATCATGGATTTGAACTCAAAATCAGTGTCTTCTCATATATTGCAATGCAGTCATAAAATAGAAAACAAAGTCTCGGCTCAATGGCTCGTACAAACAGTCAAGATTACATAACAGCAACTACCAACCTATACGCATATGAAGATGCGTTATTTATAGCAGGAAATACATAACTAATTCATAAGGTCTGCGCTGGTAGCCAAACACGTAAAAGACCATAACCGGAAATTTAGCAGCATGGTAGCCGTGGGAAGTAAATCCAAGGAGGTGGTTTGTTGGATGCGGTCCACGAGCAGTCCCTAGGTGTTAGCACACCTCCTAAAACTCAGGACCTTGCCACGCAATCCTCCTCGTGATGAAAACAGAGTCGTGCCACCGCTAAACTCCTTGTGTTGACCACTGTTTGACTGGCTTTGACCGCAGGCTTCTGTGGATGATTTGGCTAAACCAAGGGGACACTTTCCATGTCCACGTCCTTTGTAGCTTGCCCATGTGGCTAAGTTCTTCAATAGACACCTATAGCATAGAGTTTAACAAAAAGGCTGCGGAAACTGATTCTGGCTGTGAAAGTGACAGATTCCACCGCTGGTTGAACAAAAATCTAAATCAAACAGCAGTCACAAAACATAGTTAGGAAACCATTTATATGCTCATTTTAAACTAATATGCAATTATTTGATAGCTTAGAGGTTCAGGTAACTGGAGAAAAAGGCTAAAAAGGGATGTAGGGAAGATGTAAGTTTGGGACTCAATAGTCATTTCAGGCTCATTAAAAATCGAAGGCGACTATAGTCATCTTTAGCTTTTTTTGGACTCTTAAAAATTGAAAAAGTAAGTTGTGTCAAAGCATCTAAAATTTATTTTAATCAGAATAACGTCACTGTTCCCTCGTTGGTCATAAGTTGATAAAAATGGAGTCCACCAACCAAGGATTTCCCCTTAGAGGAAATCCTAGTCTTTTCTCCTCTTAGGGAGATGTTGGTGCACCTCATATGGCCACATTGTCCATCCGAGCACTGACAATCAGCTTTCCCGTATGGTTCTTCTCAACCTCTGTTGTTCAAACCGTTGCAGTTCCTGAGCAATCAAGTCAGCATTTAGATGATACTAGAGTTACCCCCCAACCTTCTGCTTCATTTGTTTCTCCCTCCCCTCCTTCCTCTTCGCTTGGTAAAGCTGGTAAAGCTAAAGACCAAGTAACTAAGAAGAAGAAGAAAGGGAAGGAGAAAGAGAAGAAAAAGAAGGAGCCAAATGCAAAAAGGGGCAACCGTGCATCATCTAGCGAAAATCCACACACTGCCCCATCCAAACCGAAATCTCCATGTGTCATTTACAAATGGGACCACTATCATTGAGATTGTCCTTGCATCCCTTGGATCTTAAGGGACTGGTCTCCTCATTTCCACAATCCTGTGTCATCAACCTCTAACGATCATTTTGAGAGTACACCGTCAACTAGCGAAAATGAAGTCTCTAGACAAAAAGGAAAATGTAAATTTCCTTGCAAACTATGTGAGGGCAATCATGCCGTCCATCGTTGTCCCTTCTTGGACGAAGCTAAAAGAGTCTTGGATAACCATCTTGCTTCACTACTATGGCTTCCTCCTGGGTACAAGAAACTCTTGCCGAGTCCATCGCTAGTTGAAAATCTGACTGACACGACTTTGTGATCAGTCGAAGCATCTATCATTGAAGATAAGCCCTCTAAATCCACACCGGACGAAAGTCAAAAGGTTGAGACGGCAGTCGACCCAGTCCTGTCTTCAAAAGGTCCATATTCAGATGATACAATCACCGAAGAGAATGGAGACACTGTTCAAATTCTTTTCGTAAACACGAACTCCAATGAACATGGGGGCAATCTACCCATTCCTTTACCGCAGGAAGGAAATTCGTCAGGGTCATATCCGGCCATTTATTTGGTTCCACCTCCAAGCAACCTAGTCGTTTCCTTCGATTGGAATCTACTAGGAAGACCCCGTTTACCGTCTAATGTACCATTCTGAATCATTGTACAAGCTTACAGAATGGTCATGGTTGGTACCATCATAGATGAAGGGGCTTCTGTGAGTATCCTTTCCTCAACTGCTTGGAAAGCGCTTGGTTCGCCATCGCTTCTACCTGAGATGCGAAATCTAATAGGCTTCGATAAAGGAACCAGTCGACCGTTATGGATCCTTCCGAGTTTTCCTATAACTTTGAGAGGGAAAACTGTATATCTGAACGTAATGGTAGTCCAAGGACCTTTGTATTATAATCTACTCCTTGGGCGTGACTATATTTATAGCATGGGAGCCATTGTCTCCTCACTCTTTCGAGTAATGCGTTTTCCGCATGAAGGCCGAGTGGTCCAGCTTGTAGACCAGCTTTCATTCCCCGGCTAACACATATCTAACAGTCAAATGCCATCCCTAACTGGTCTTTTCATGCAAGGAATGTCTCATGAATCTCCAGTCCGTCCACCTAAAGAACGCGAGTAATTCAGTGGCCATGGCTGAAACCTAAGGGGCATGCACCCTAGTCTGATTCGGCAGGAAAACTTCAGGTATAGGGTAGGTTTCCACGTGGGAATATGACTAGTCTGACATGCCCATCCGTTTAGGAAAATGGGGTTAGACTGGAATAAGATACCTCCGTTAGAAGGTATGCCTTTCCTGACAGAACAAATGTTTTGTCTGCAAATTGAAGGGTAGCTTGGAAACTCTACTTTGCTATACCTGGGGGCATGCAAACCTTTTGCACGCAAGTGAAAAGTGCCCAACGTAACGCTAACCCCATAGTTTTGCTGACTTCGACTGCTTAAGTTAGGTGAGCAGTCAAATCGACCGTTCGCCTTTGCAGGGGCCAAATGGCACCGACAAAGTAAAGGAAAATTTTTCCTACCTAACCTTAGTAGTTAACTAACCCCTAGGATAGTAGTTGGTTGTTCCTAGCTTGCATAACGAAAGGATGTGGAGCAAATTTTCGAATGGTGCAAGCTACTTAAAAATTGAACCTATCGATGAGACATCCTTATTATACGATTGGCACAAGTAATTTTTATGCGAAGTTCAAGCTCGTTAAAAATTAAACCTAAGCAATGAGAAAATGTTCCCCTAGTGTTTAAGCTCACTAAAAAATGAACCAACCTCTGGTAAATAACCATTGTGAATGCATTATCATCAGCTTTTGAGCCCTGGTCGTGTTCTCGCCATCACCTCCACTCTATTTAGCCGATCATACGCCTCCATTTGATTGTTTACCCTTTTGAGGAATAGCTGCGAAGAGTGATTCTGTTAGCCATCCTTGTGACACTGCCATGATTAGAAAATTCCAAACCTTACCTAGAATTAGCAGCTACCCGAAAATATCACTCGTTCCTCAAAGACGAGTCTCCTTTACGCTCTTTTCATCTGACTCGTAAAATATGAAAATATTGCCGAGCAGTTGGCCTCTCCAACTCGTTAAAGCTGCCGGGAATGCTATCCCTCCTCTAGATTTTAATCTTTTTGTACTTGAGGGATTATTTCACAAAAATAATGAGTGCTTGTCTTGTTCGGCTCCTTAAACCAATCGAAAATTCATCCCTTACGTATTATTTTATACTTTTTCGGACTTAAGGGATTAAATGACAAAAAAGGATTACTGGATTTTTCTTTCTGTCCCTTTTTAGACTCTCTAAAATTGAAAAAGGACCGAGTTGTCTTTGTCGTTAAACTCATTAAAACCAATAGCGAAAAACTTGTCCATGCAGACAAGAATGAGTTTCACTGTCGCTAGGCTCGTTAAAACATAGCGACGGGTTTGCCTGAAGGGCAAATTATAGAACAAGTATATGTTATCCTCCTCAAGCTTGATAAAAACAAAGAGGTACTGGTTAGCAATGACTGGGGAAAAATGGGAAGAAAACTTGAAGAAACTTTATTGGTAGCGAGTCACTCTTGAACATGACACTTTCACTCCATCACCATGATTGAGTCAGGTTGGGTTATTTCATTCGCCAGTCATATTACCATTGGTCCATCGTACCATCCATCTTTGGGGTTAACACTACCAATCCATTTCAGTGTCACCGATATTTTCAAGAGAAGTCGATCAGAGAATTCACCAACCCAGCTTGTGTCTCACCCACATCAATACCTTCACGTTTCATCCTTTCATGACCACCACCCTGAACCCTGTATCATCATATCATTTTCACCTCCACAAAATCATTTTCTCCGTTCCGTGTCGTACATGTGGGATTCATTAAGGCCCTCCTACGACAGGTTACTTCTTGTCGACGACAGCTCATTATCCAAGAAGTCAACCTAGGAACAACCCTTTCAGTACTTTGAAGCTTGCATGCCTTAATGGGAAGTTTCTCACTTCCAGCGACAGGTTTACATCAATGGCCTTTGACCGAAAGATTTTGCATGGTGTTTGATGTCAAGTCCCTTTTTCACACCACGCGAATTGTACTGTAGTACCTTGAGGGTCATCATCATTATCGGTGATTCCTCTCGTGCCTGTTAACAGCTTGCATCCTTGGCTAGTAATCAGGCGATGTCTTTCCATGTTCGACTCCAGAACATTTTTCACGTGGATCAACTTCTACTTTGGGTGAAGATTGGACGAGTTTGAAGACCCGGGATCTAGTTCCATCCATCCGAGCTGCGATATATTCAGGAAAATAAAGACATCAAATGTACATCATTGCTGCACAGATGATCATCCAAATCAAAGGGATGATGGTTCTACCATAATCATCAGTCTGACACACAGACGGTTGTCTGTCCTATGTACATGAAAATGAATTTATAAAGCTGAGCATGGGAATGCCCGCCTCAGCTAGATCATGAAAATGTTATGAAGATAATGTATTGTATTGTATCTTATTACAGGTCACCTTCCAGTTCAAAAGAACCTTGGATCCTCATGATAAAGCATTTCACACGACATCAAAGATCTACGACCTCATGCTTTAGTGGGCAACTATTGTAGAAATATGTGGGCACTGCAACCCCAATCACATATGTCCATAAACCAAGGGATTCTAAGTCCCTAAAAGTGTTGTTTCATACCCTAAAGGAACAAGGTCAGCTGATTACATCATCTCCCAGAAGTTCTCCACAGAAAACTGCTCAGAACTGGTCAAAACTGGACCATACAGATTGCTCAGTGCAGAGCGTGCGATGCATCTCACCTTCTCAGTGTAAAAAGTGCGATGCATACTGAAAAGCCTTTCTATAGGGTGCAATGGGTGAGAGTAGATAAATGGAAAAGGCTGTTTGCAAGGTGGATGATCATGGAATTTTCCAAAAACTTCTCCTGTGACACTTGCCTCTCTGAATTCGTTTAGGGATGAGTAAGAGATCATCAATCTCCAAGTGGAATCAAGAACTATCAGAGAGAGGAAACTAATCAAAATCCCAAAAGCTGACTCACCCTCTTACAATCATCTATATATGGATCCCTCATCCCAGAGATCCAAAGGTTGGAATCTTGTATCTTGTAAGGAAGTGTTGTTGGTTTCCGGGTGGAATATCATAGTGTTGGGTGATCTAAGCTTTTCATGAGGTGAAGAAGGGCTTTCATGCTGGGAGGATGATGCTGGGTCAGATCAATGGGTTGTAATCCTCTCTTCTAATCTCTATTTCAATAAAGCTATTCAAGTTTTCCTCCACATTTTTGTATGTTTGCTAATATACACATGTGTGTGGTCAATATATATCTGGTCCTATATTGTTTATGATTGTAGATCTCTGTACTTTGAAGGTATTATGCTACTTTGACTTTACAAGTACTCTTTGAAGTGGAGTAGTCGAGGGAGGAGTGGCAAAGATTTGTCAAAGGGGAGAAGGAACAAGCAGAGAACCAAGCGAAAGATCAAGGTTGGTATTCTTTGCCCCTTTCCTATCTACTTCTCGTAAAGGAAAGTGAAAGTAACTTTAATATGTTTTTTTCTAAGATAGCTACCCGTCTTAGTGGGACTAGCAGCTCTGCATAGACACTAGATTTCTCGATAACAGGTTTGCACAGAAGAAAGGTATTGATTTTGATGAAATATTTTCTCCTGTTGTTAAAATGACTTCAATCAGAACTATTTTAAGTCTAGTAACAGTTGAAGATTTGCATCTTGAGCAGTTAGATGTAAAGACAGCCTTTCTCCATGGGGATTTGGAGGAAGAGATATATATGCAGGAGCCACAAGGATATGAGATAAAAGGGAAGGAGAAACTAGCGTGTAGGTTGAAGAAGAGCTTGTATGGCTTAAAATAGGCTCCAAGGCAGTGGTATCTAAAATTTGACAAGTTTATGTCTAAACAAGGTTATACTAGATGTCACTCTAATCATTGCGTTTATCTAAAAAATCAAGATGATGGCAGCTATATTATATTGTTATTGTATGTGGATGACATGCTTGTTGCAGGGTATAACATGCAGGAAATAAATGTGCTCAAAAGAAAATTGGCAAATTCATTTGCAATGAAGGATTTGGGAGCTGCAAAACAAATCCTTGGTATGAGAATCACTAGAGACAGGAAAAATCGCAAATTAACATTGTCTCAGAATGAGTACATACAAAAGGTGTTGAAAAGATTTAATATGCACAATACAAAACCAATTAGTACACCTTTTGCTAGCCATTTCAAACTTAGTAAGGAAATGTGCCCAAAGACCCAAGAAGACATGGATTGTATGTCTAAAGTTCCATATGCATCAGCAATTGGAAGCTTAATGTATGCAATTGTCTACACAAGGCCTAATATTGCACATGCAGTGGGAGTTGTAAGTAGGTACATGAATAATCCAGGAAAGTAACATTGGATGGCAGTGAAATGGATTCTCAAATATTTGAAAGGTACCACAAATAAAGCATTATGCTTTGGTGGTTCAAACATTTCTCTACAGGGATATGTTGATGCAGATATGGTAGGTGGCAAAGATAACAGGAGGAGCACTACAGGATATGTATTTATTGTAGGTGGAACAACTGTCAGTTGGGTTTCAAAAATCCAAAGTGTTGTTGCACTTTCAACAATAGAAGCAGAGTATATTGCTGCTACAGAGGCTAGTAAAGAAAAGATTTGGTAAAAAAGGTTTATGGGTGAATTGGGTAAGAAGCATGATATGGGCATGTTATACAGTGATAGCCAAAGTGCCATTTGTCTTGCAAAGAAATCAGCATTTCATTCTAGGACTAAACACATGCATCTCAACTACCATTTCATACGATCAGTGTTGGAAGATGGAGAGTTGAAGCTGGAAAAGATACACACTAGCCAGAATTCTTTAGATATGCTAACAAAAGTTGTAACCAGGGAGAAACTGAGAATATGCTCAGTTTCAATTGGTCTTCAAGGATGATGATGAATATGAGAAATAGCTAGGTCCAAAGAGGAGTCATTGTCCAGCAAATGAAGCAGCGGTGGAGTTGCTACAATCATTCTCCAAGTGGGAGATTGCTGGGTGTGGAGCATGACTATTTAGAGGTTTTGTTTCAACCAGATGTATACCCCAGGAATTTTGTACACCCTCCATATGGGGGGGTGCGAGCGGGACTTGTCCCCCCCGCGGGGGTTCGGGGGGACCGATCCCCCCTCGGCTAGGGGGTCCGGGGTCCAGCGGTCCCCTAGTGAGGGTTTCCGGGGCAGCGCCCCTAAAGCTAAAAACAGATGTAAAATTGCCTTGTAAAAGTATAGTAATTTCTAGTTAATTTGGGCCGTTCATTGGGTAGATGATGTAACGGTAGAACTTATGTTTAGTTTAGGGATTTTTTCCCTAGAAGGAAACCCCTATCTTTGTATGAGGGCATTGTATTGAGGCTGTGTAATAGATGTGTATTCTCCGAGTGAGAAACAAAGAGGTGAGGCTGTGAGAGAAACAGAGAGGTGAGACTGTGAGGGAATAGAGGATATTACAATGGATCTGTTGTAGGTTGTGTCTCTTCATTTTGCTGGGTAATAGAAAGGAAGGACTGGTTGTTTTGGGTGGACGTAGCCCAAACTGGGTGAACCACGTATATCTGTGTCTCTCTAGTTTTATGCATTTTCTATGTTTATATTTATGCTATATTCTATGTATTCCATTGCTCTGTAATATATAATTTTCTAACACAAAATTACCTTCATGGCCTTTGAATTGTACCTTTTAACTTCATCCGTAGATGTGTCTCCTGGAAAAATTTATTCTCATACTCCATGTGCCTGCAAATGTACTTCCATCCTGGATTCCCATATCCAGTAATTATCTTCATCAAAATCAGGGTTTGGTACACAATGCTCACTTTCTTCAAATTTTGTTGTACATTTACCTTCCTTTGAAATCCTTGTAACCTGCTTCTTTGACTTACCCATCTCTATGCTCTAAAAATTGACTTCCAGCGATTAATCTATTACTAAAAGAACCAAGCTCCAATTTTTGGAAATACTGAGAGCGGGGTGAATCAGTATTCCTTAGCAATTAACACTTTTAAATCTTTTCAGAGCATTAGTTAATATTCAATTATTATTAATGTTTATGCAGTATACAGTAAATAAAATAACACAGTAGAGACAAGAATTTTTTATGGAAAACCCCCTTCGGGTCAAAAACCACCGAAAACTTTTATAATAAATTCTTTAATCATCAGCCCCAACTGAAATGAAAGCAACAACTTCCTATTATTCTAGAAAAGCATTCTTCTCCAACTCCCACTGGAAGGACTCCCCAACACCATGATTTCTTTAGTAGTCAACTGAATGGATTCCCCAACATCTTAGACCAACCTACCACCCTGAAGTGTTCACAAGCTCTAACCTGTAGGTGACTTCATACACCAGCCTAGCACCTCCCTGCCACCCTATAATGACTGAAATGATACAAGAGTGTGGATTCTTGTACCAAGGACAACAATCCATGATACAATATGATTTACATTGATTTTGACCAAACACACAATCACACTATGACCTGCAACCCAACCATGGCATCATCCCAACAGAGACTCTGATACCTACCAATAATTCCTTTTCGACTCTAGGCAGATTGACTCTTTTACAATAATGACTCTTCCAATAATAATACTTTTACAAATGACTCTTTTACAATTTTACAATGATGACTCTTGGCCTTGACACTTGTTCACAATATATTAATGGTTGTCATGTCTTCAAAGGATGTCGCTGCAATGCTTCCTTTGATTTTATACTCCTGCTCTTGAATTATTGCTTGAAGTTGTACTTGAATCTTCTTCTACCTACATGCAAAATTTTCCCGCCGAAACCAATGCAAAACAAAAAAAAATATCCTTCTACTTACCTCTACTTGGAAAACACATGTAAGTGCATAATAATGAATAAAGACAAATTACAATGCGTACCTGAAGTGTGCTTGTCACTGTTGTTGTTGACTTGTTGCAGCAGTAGACAAAGATTCCCACTCTTGATATAGGCCTGGACTCTATGCAAGACTATATCCAAAATTGACCGAAAGATATTGTTGGCTTGTGGGGGCCTCACCCAGGTTCAGCGTTAGTTAGCCAAACAAATCCCTACACTACTGGCCCTTTCGACATCAGCCCACGAAGTGCAGACTGATGTCTCACCCGAAGCAGTATGGGGGGATGTTGGAATCAAGTTTCCACACCCTTGAGATAGATGTGATGTCGGTTTATTCCAACTATTCCTACCTTCACGCAGGTTGTGTATCCCTATGTTCTTACTTGTGTTCACTTAACCAATATAGTTATACACATTCACGCGTCATATAAGCATTAGAAGTGAAATTCATACCCAATATAACAGATGCATAAACAGGAAATAAAAATTCATAAATTATAGAATACTTCTCCTTATTGATAATTCCATATGCTTACAGACTCAACTCACCCTACGCTCTCAATTGCAGGGGTCCACGTACTCAACTGTAGAATTCTAGGCCTTTGTGCACTCAGCTGCAGAGCCTCTACCTACGTCATGATCCAAAACATAAACTTCTACTCAGAGTTATTTCTCATACATCTTCATTATATATCTCCCTATCTCCCTATCTATTTACAACTGACATTACATTATCAAAATAAGGGCGGACAACCCTATGACTCTTTAACATCTACGCACTTCGCGACCACAAAAGGCAGAGTCTTTACATTTGGATTACAAAAGCTGGACCAAAATATGGGCTTTAATCCCCAAAACTTCCCTTGGGGGATCCTACACCCAACAGGCCCCCAACACAAACATCATGACTCACCCTCGAGTTACTCTGCAAGTGCGGAGATCTTAGCATGAAGACCTCCTAGATCTATTCGAATCACCACAACTTCGATAGCGCACTGAGTGGCCACTTGCTAGACTTCTTCCATGCACTATTCATTGACAGCTGCTAAACTGCTGCTCTGAATATTCTATTGATCTTTCTGCAGTTTCGCGAGCTTGCCTTGAATGGAGGTTGTGATCACATAAGCCTCGTCAATCCATGGTTGTAGGTGCACTTTTAAGACTACTTCCTTATGTCGAGCGACATCCACCTATTCCTTGAGCACCTTTTTTCTCCTACATCCTTGCAAGCCTTTGTGTAAGGGAAATGTTGGGTGTGGAGCATGATTATTTAGGGGTCTTTGTTTCTAACAGGAAACCATTTGCATGATCCCTTTTACCTTGTCATACTTTTGTTGTAGCTTGCGCACCTATGTCTCTAGGAACTCTACATTCGAGTCCTCCTACGGGGTAGTTAAGACTTCGAATGACAATTCGAACAGCTGCATGCAGTCTGCCACTGCACTGTCAACCGTCGTCGTTTCTGTTGTAACAACAATGATTCGATGTTCCCTAACTTCCAGCAAAGTTGAAGGCTAATCCTTCAATTACAGTTCTGTGATCTAGAGGTTCAGCTCCAACTAAACCCTAGCCATCTCTGCTCGGGCATCGCACACCCCTGTGGCCAACTTGAGTATGCATGCCTCCACCAGTTCTTCCGCTTGGATGTCCAACTCTGAGACCATCCAGCAGGCTTCCTCCACAACCTGCATTATCTACCTATTCTGCTCCACTGCCTCATTGCACTACAGGCCCAAGTGTTCAATGTTGATGTGCTGCTTTCTCATCACCTGCAGAACACGACTCTCCCAAGCCTTGAGTTCCACAGTGACTCCATCCTGTAAGAGGTAGAGCATCTCCCGAGGGACTGTAGCCATGTTCAACCCTACCCCTTTCAGACTGCTAACCATGACCTGCCAGCCACATTTTCTATAGTGAGCGCCCCATCATGTAGCAATACCGTGTTGGTCACCCTTGTGCGCAACATCTCTTCGACAACTGTAGTGTCGATCGTGAGACTGGTGGACATTGTGCTAGCCTGTGGAGTGTGAACCTGCAACTCCTGTAGTTTTGTTCGAAGAGCCCCCAATACTAGTTATTGTTGTTCTTTAAATTGTTGGAGGGCCTCTACGGTGACATCCCTCACCATTTCTCCGATGTCATGGAAATCCCCCTCAGTGAGGGTGATTGGTTCGAAAGATGTCTTTGAGGCCTTTGTTTTCTTTCACGGCACCGTCTGCTCTCATAGTTGCAGATGCTTGAGTTGGGTGGATGTCGTCTGTGGGTCCACGCCACCATGTTTGGTCTTTGTTTCCGCCTCAATGCTGGGTGAAGGTGACATCTATCCTTCATGCTCTTCTTCCCCTGTTTTCTGTTGTTCTGCCACTTTCACAACATCGCGCGCTGCCTAGACCTTACCCTCTACTTCCTCTATCCTGTGCTTCTCTGCTAGCTGCACCATTCAAAGCTTTGTCTCTTCCTTCTTGTGTTGTGCAACGGACTTGTCCATTTCCACCGAGGAGCCAGGTGGAGTGCACCACTCTGGCGGCTAATACTCCAAGACTACAAATATCACATTGTCAATCACCAGATATGGTAAGCTATTCCATGTCTTTGTGGGGTCCTTCCACATCCTGATAAAGACGTGGTGGAAATCCACTTTGAACTCTGCAACGCTTTGCAAACTAGCATAGACTGTGGGTGACAATCATGGATTGCGATTGATCCCCATCTCGATATTCATCTCCATTAATATCCAAAATATCTTGCTCTCCTTTATCCATTGCACATCCCTAGTTGCCCATAGCAAAGCGTACTTCGCTGCCTCAGGAAGCTTCAGCGCGACCAAAGGGAACTGGCTGTCTTCAGGCAACTCCCATGCCACCAGTACAACCGAAAACAAGAGCCACGTGTAGTGAGACATTTTTCCCTACTACTATGCCTCGCAATAGTTCGTAAGGAACTCACTGCATAGATAGTTCTCCCAATTGAACTGGGCTCCTTCCACACATTAGGATTTTAGTGCAACCACGAGCGCAAGCACCCCATCCACGCAGCACTTCCACATCACCTTCCCTACCAAGATTTGTGTCGCGACCTTGACTGCAGGGTTATTAATGTTGGAGATGGCATAGCCTCGCTTCTTCTTCTCCAACTTGAACCTCTTCTTCATTGCTTCCATGAGGGCCAACTCGCAACCTTTTCCTTCAGAAATATTAGCTGGATCCTCCCCTCAATAAGGCAACCATGTAATTCAGTGAATCAAATGGCCTGTGATGGGAATGGGCTCCTCCAGCCATAAACACCCATCATGCACCAAGCAAAGAAACTACCTAATGACGAAGATGGTCACTGGGGCACGGTGGTAATGCAGCACCCAGAGTAGGTTTAGCAACCCGCTTTCTCTACACCTCTGAGCCATGTCTGTGGCTCCAATTGAATTGTTCCAATAGTCTCGTCAATCCTCTGGTTCATTAGCTTCACAATCACTAAATGCGAGAACTTCTCGTGGTCTGAGAGGTCCCAATACTCAAACTTCAACACATGAACCTGCCCTAAGTGCGGTCCCTTAAAAACAAGATCTTCTAGGAGCACCAGAGTTTTCAGAGAGCTCTTTCTCTCACCTATGTCCTTCGGCACCTTAGATTTACCCTTGCGTGGAGGAACATATTCTGGCAGCCTGGTAATAGGGTCCACACAAGCGCGCAAGCACAGTTGTCTTCGCGTTGTCGTGAACCCTGTGACACTTCACTACTTCCCGCAGTCTTGACATCGCATAGCTCCCTGATAGTGTAGTTTATAGTCCCACACCTCCTTTCAGCTGCCTAGAGCGCTAAGACTATGATTCCATTAGCTATTCAGATGGTTGGGCCACCTGTGTATGGCTTCAAATGATTGCCATTCACTTTTCCTGGGGAGGGATCTCCATTTAACTTAACCAGCTGGACCGCACCACCTTCAGTAATCTCCTTAGTAACATATGGCCCCAGCCAATACATTCTGAGTTTCCTTGGAAATTGATCAAACTTACTGTGATATAATAGCACCAAGTCATTCACCTTAATGGTGCAGAACTTAATATGTTGATCGTGCCATGCCTTTTCTTGCTGCTTTTGGACCTACTGGTGAAATCTAGCCAAAAATATCTCTTCTTCTAGCTCATCCAACTACGCGAGCCTCTCTTCTAGGGCCCCATGATCCATCATACCTATGAGTGCTGCTATGCATAGAGTAGGCATGACGTATTCCATAGGCATCACAACTTCAACCCCGTATACCAGCCTAAAGGGTGTCTGTCCCGTTAACTTTTTGCATGTTGTTTGATAAGCCCACAATACTACAGGTATGCATAGGTCCCAATCACTTCACTAAGCATTGCATATATTGGTTAGCACGTTTTCAAGCACTTTGTTGAACGCTTCCATTGTCTTGTTAGCCTGTGGGTGATAATGTGTACTCTTTTGATGATACACCTGAAATTCCTCCATTAGTGCGTTGATCGTCTCATTTAGAAAGTGCATACCCCATTCACTCATCAAGATCTTTGGGCATCCAATCATATCAGTACATGTTCAAATAGAAACTTCACAACCGTCGCGCCCGTGCAATCCTTCACCGATTGCGCTTCTGCCCAACGAGTCAAATACTTCGTCAAGGAGATAATGTACCTCTCACCTCTCTTTCCTTCAGGTTGAATAGGTCCTACAAAATCTATTGCCCACTTTTCAAAAGGTTGCAACATCATTTGCAAATTCAAAGGCATTTCATCCCTCCGTGATGGCCTATCGGTTCTTTGACATACGATGCACGCCTTGCGATATGCTTTTGAATCTTGATTAAGGGTTGGCCACCACAACCCTGCACATAGAATCTTTTGTGTGGTTCCTCTTCCTGCATAATGTCCTCCCATGGTGCCCCCTAAGTGTCCACGAGGATGTTGCGTCATTCAAACTCAGGTACGTACATTCGCAGTATTTCATCATTCCCCATTTTGTATAGATGCCTAGCAATGACAGAGAAGTATGTCATGTGCACCACTAATTCCTTCTTTTGCTGGACAAAGTATCTTTCCAATGCAATTCCAGTTGTTAGGAAATGTATTATATCCTTGAAATTTCCATCTGCGACGTGCACAAAAAAATTTATGTGTCAGATAATCCTTCCTCCAAATTAGTGGGTTCCTCCCCTGTCTCGATCTACGACAGGTGGTCTGGTCATGTGTTCAATTGTCCAGCATTCACAACAGCTTCAAAATCATATTCCTGGAACAATAAGAGCCATATGTAGATCCGCTCCCCAACACAGGCTTATTGACCATGTACTTCAGCACAGAGTACAAGTGCACCTGCTCAGGTTGTGGCTTTTCTCCATAAGCCTATGTCCACTTGGCCAGATGCACACGTGGAGCATTCTTCTCATCGTACTTGTCTCTCAATCACATCTTAGGCTTCCCAAACCATGTTTGCATAATTTTCCTACATTCACGCCAATCATCAAAACTCCCCTTGTTTGTACCCCACCATCTTGCGGGCATAATTCGTAGTGCCCAGTCCAAGGCCTGGAAGCACTACTTTTTTGGCACTTCTCTTTCAAATGCATCCAAAAAGATATCTACCTCATTTAGACCATCATAAATTGGTCTGAAAATGGGGCACTAAAGGCTTCTTGCCAGCTTACAAGAACCTCTCCCACTTCCAAAGCTTAAATACTCCCAAGATATTATGATTAACCAAATGCGGAATTAATAATGCTTGAAAATAGGTGTATGCTTATGTTTGTTTTAAAACTGGTTATGTGCTTTAAATTCACTTGCTTATGTTTATATAAAATACAGATGACAATAAACAAAGTAGCCAATAAGCAACACACGCATAGCAGCAAGATGCAGTAATAAAACAACACACTTAACAGCAATATTAATTTGGAGTTCACCCAAAACTCTTGGGCTACGTCTCCTTAAGCTCTAGTCAACTCAACTAGGCTCTGTGGGATTATGGCAGTAGTTCTTTTACA
Source organism: Pinus taeda (assembly GCA_000404065.3). Taxonomy (NCBI): domain Eukaryota; kingdom Viridiplantae; phylum Streptophyta; class Pinopsida; order Pinales; family Pinaceae; genus Pinus; species Pinus taeda. The sequence continues at coordinate 17,440 of APFE030439131.1, forward strand.
AGCTCCATGCTCAACTCCACTTGTTTACACAAAACATAATGGGCTTAGAACACCATCTCATCCTTGGCTCTGAAGCTCTCGGCTTTCTGGCTCTTGGCTCTTGCACTCGATCTCGACTCTGGCTCTGGCTCTTGGCTCTAACTTTGGCTCTGGCTATGGCTCTTAGCTCTGGCTCTTGGCTCTAGCTCTGGCTCTAGCTCTGGCACTGGCTCTTGGCTCTTTGGCTCTGGCTTTGTGCGCTTTCAGCAGTCTGCTTGACCTCCAAGCGACTGTCTCGGCAACTTTCAGCTCTTTGGTTTTTCCACTTGACCTCCAAGCGACTCCAAGACTCCCTCAGCTGCTCTGCACATTAGCTTTTCTCTAGCTACCCCACTAATTTGGCTCTCTGGCTCTCTTGAGGAATTTTTCTAGATCTATGGCTTCCCCAACCGTTTCTCTACATGTAATCATCCCTCTGCGGCTTTGTGGCTTCTCTACTCCTTGTTTGTTCGACTGACCATCTGGCTCTGTGGCTCTGCGTGTTACCAAACACATCATTATCTCAAAAAATTCCCACTTGCAGCGTGACACAATGATCAAGAGTTGTTACAAAGAGATCAGAGCCATTTTCCAGGCAAAAACCTGAAAATGGACAAAAGTTCCAATACACAGAGATTTTCCGAAAATTACACTATCGGGTGCGAAATCCGGACTTAAAATTCCATGAAATCGCCCCTATAAACCCTATCAGGTCTACCATTAGTCGCATATCACATCGCATAGGCAGATTGGCCAAAACCCCAAATACATGGGAATAAATTGAAAAATCTAAATTACCAGATTTCAAAAATTATGAAATCGGGTCTATAAACCCATCGGGTTCGGCCCTTATCAACATATCGCTATCGCAATCGCATTAGCCTTGACATCGGGGTTCGTCAATCGTCGATCACCGATTAAATCTAGAACATTGATCTGCTCCTGGATCGGACGGTTAATATCGCATGTTACTATCGCATATCACTGTCGCAATGGCCCTTTGTATTGGGGATCACCGATCTCCCGACCGTTGATTAAATCCTGGTCATTGATCCCTTTTCCCAATCCGACGGCTGTTGTGCGATCGCACATCATCCCATCGCTTTATCGCATATCACAATATCATTTTCGCAACGGCCCTGGGGGTCTATACATCTTCGATGTCGATCCACCAATCGCTGATATCTCCAATCATCGCTATCGGCTCCAATTGTAAATCGTAATCGACATATCGCAGTGCCTGGGGTCCCGATATTGCATGCGGGCCTACCTCCAATTCGATATATCAGAGATCGCTGATCAAGGGTCCCTTCCACCTTTGCTTTAAGTCCTCCTCTTTGGCCTTCTGATGTGATTTTCCTTTATAGGGCCTTAAGCCCATTTTTGGAAGAATTTGCCTGCTTTTCAAAGGAACAAAGGCAAACTTCTTTGCGCGATAAATTCATCATCCGAGGTTCGTTTTATCCCATTTAAGTTGTAGTAGATTCAAAATGAAAAGATCTACACAGTGGGACTATTTCCAGGAGCATCCTTGGACTTTCATTTTCCTCTGTGAGGAACACTTTAGACTTAGAAGTCTATCCAAGATCCATTTTGGATCACACCTTTATACTAAAAGAACTTTTGGTCTCCAAAAGACTGATATACTGATCTAAACAGTAAATGAGAGTAACATCACCCTCTTCTTTCAGCCTCCATACACTTGCCTTGCATAGTGCCTCTGAACCAAAGTCTCTAACCACTTTCCTTCCTGGATGTGCTGGTCATCCTGGGAAGAACTGTCTCCCTTCTTAACTTCATGCAGAATTGCTGCTGAGATGGTCACAGAAGGTATTTTGAACTTCTCTACCTTGATCATTGATCCAAGGTGGCTCAAACAAGTGTGAAGTACATCTGCTTCACAAAATTTTCATTTATACCTGTTTGACAAGCTGCCAACAACAACTGTTAACAACAACATAAACACAGACAACAACTGGATGGTTTAACCTCCTGCTTCAACAAAAGAAACAGATTTCACATCTTTTGAATGCCTCCATGTCTTACATCTGCATACAAATGATGGACTAGATAAAAAGCCCACAAAACATGCCTTTAAAACAAATGACCCTTCAAGTCAAGCATGTAGAAAAAGACCATTAGGACTCTTTTTCAAAAGATGAAACACTTCATCATTATCTCCATCTTGGAGACCAAGTTAACTTCTCCCAAGTCAACATTGCATCACATGCATGTCAAAGCAATCAACCCTGCAAGTTATTACACATATATGTTCAAAAACAAGGAAATCATCAACATCCCTGTGTTCATGCACATCATTCCCATGCATGACTATATTTATAGCATGGGAGCCATTGTCTCCTCACTCTTTCGAGTAATGCATTTTCCGCATGAAGGCCGAGTGGTCCAGCTTGTAGACCAGCTTTCATTCCCCGGCTAACACATATCTAATAGTCAAATGCCATCCCTAACTGGTCTTTTCATGCAAGGAATGTCTCATGAATCTCCAGTCCATCCACCTAAAGAACGCGAGTAATTCGGTGGCCATGGCTGAAACCCAAGGGGCATGCACCCTGGTCTGATTCGGCAGGAAAACTTCAGGTATAGGGTAGGTTTCCGCGTGGGAATATGACTAGTCTGACATGCCCATCCGTTTAGGAAAATGGGGTTAGACTGGAATAAGATACCTCCATTAGAAGGTAGGCCTTTCCTGACAGAACAAATGTTTTGTCTGCAAATTGAAGGGTAACCTGGAAACTCTACTTCGCTATACCTGGGGGCATGCAAACCTTTTGCACGCAAGTGAAAAGTGCCCAACGTAACGCTAACCCCATAGTTTTGCTGACTTTGACTGCTTAAGTTAGGTGAGCGGTCAAATTGACCGTTCGCCTTTGCAGGGGCCAAATGGCACCGGCAAAGTAAAGGAAAATTTTTCCTACCTAACCTTAGTAGTTAACTAACCCCTAGGACAGTAGTTGGTTGTTCCTAGCTTGCATAACGAAAGGATGTGGAGCAAATTTTTGAATGGTGCAAGCTACTTAAAAATTGAACCTATCAATGAGACATCCTTATTATACGATTGGCACAAGTAATTTTTATGCGAAGTTCAAGCTCGTTAAAAAATAAACCTAAGCAATGAGAAAATGTTCCCCCAGTGTTTAAGCTCACTAAAAAATGAACCAACCTCTGGTAAATAACCATTGTGAATGCATTATCATCAGCTTTTGAGCCCTGGTCGTGTTCTCGCCGTCACCTCCACTCTATTTAGCCGATCATATGCCTCCATTTGATTGTTTACCCTTTTGAGGAACATCTACGAAGAGTGATTCTGTTAGCCATCCTTGTGACACTACCATGATTAGAAAATTCCAAACCTTACCTAGAATTAGGAGCTACCCGAAAATATCACTCGTTCCTCAAAGACGAGTCTCCTTTACGCTCTTTTCATCTGACTCGTAAAATATGAAAATATTGCCAAGCAGTTGGCCTCTCCAACTCGTTAAAGCTGCCGAGAATGCTATCCCTCCTCTAGATTTTAATCTTTTTGTACTTGAGGGATTATTTCACAAAAGTAATGAGTGCTTGTCTTGTTCGGCTCCTTAAACCAATCGAAAATTCATCCCTTACGTATTATTTTATACTTTTTCGGACTTAAGGCATTAAATGACAAAAAAGGATTACTGGATTTTTCTTTCTGTCCCTTTTCAGACTCTCTAAAATTGAAAAAGGACTGAGTTGTCTTTGTTGTTAAACTCATTAAAACCAATAGCGACAAACTTGTCCATGCAAACAAGAATGAGTTTCACTGTCGCTAGGCTCGTTAAAACATAGCGACGAGTTTGCCTGAAGGGCAAATTATAGAACAAGTATATGTTATCCTCCTCAAGCTTGATAAAAATAAAGAGGTACTGGTTAGCAATGACTGGGGAAAATTGGGAAGAAAACTTGAAGAAACTTTATTGGTAGTGAGTCACTCTTGAACATGACACTTTCACTCCATCACCATGATTGAGTCAGGTTGGGTTATTTCATTCGCCAGTCATATTACCATTGGTCCATCGTACCATCCATCTTTGGGGTTAACACTACCAATCCATTTCAGTGTCACCGATATTTTCAAGAGAAGTCGATCAGAGAATTCACCAACCCAGCTTGTGTCTCACCCACATCAATACCTTCACGTTTCATCCTTTCATGATCGCCACCCTGAACCCTGTATCATCATATCGTTTTCACCTCCACAAAATCATTTTCTTCGTTCCGTGTCGTACATGTGGGATTCATTAAGGCCCTCCTACGATGGGTTACTTCTTGTCGACGATAGCTCATTATCCAAGAAGTCAACCTAGGAACAACCCTTTCAGTACTTTGAAGCTTGCATGCCTCAATGGGAAGTTGCTCACTTCCAACGACAGGTTTACATCAATGGCCTTTGACAGAAAGATTTTGCATGGTGTTTGATGTTAAGTCCCTTTTTCACACCACGCGAATTGTACTGTAGTACCTTGAGGGTCATCATCATTATCGGTGATTCCTCTCGCGCCTGTTAACAGCTTGCATCCTTGGCTAGTAATTAGGCGATGTCTTTCTATGTTCAACTCCAGAACATTTTTCACGTGGATCGACTTGTACTTCGGGCGAAGATTGGACGAGTTTGAAGACCCGGGATCTAGTTCCATCCATCCGAGCTGCGATATATTCAGGAAAATAAAGACATCAAATGTACATCATTGCTGCACATATGATCATCCAAATCAAAGGGATGATGGTTCTACCATAATCATCAGTGTGCCACACAGATGGTTGTCTATCCTATGTACATGAAAATGAATTTATAAAGCTAAGCATGGGAATGCCCGCCTCAGCTAGATCATGAAAATGTTATGAAGAAAATGTATTGTATTGTATCTTATTACATGTCACCTTCCAGTTCAAAAGAACCTCGGATCCTCATGATAAAGCATTTCACCCGACATCAAAGATCTACGACCTCATGCTTTAGTGGGAAACTATTATAGAAATATGTGGGCACTGCAACCCCAATCACATATGTCCATAAACCAAGGGATTCTAAGTCCCTAAAAGTGTTGTTTCATATCCTAAAGGAACAAGGTCAGCTGATTACATCATCTCCCAGAAGTTCTCCACAGAAAACTGCTCAGAACTGGTCAAAACTGGACCATACAGATTGCTCAGTGCAGAGGGTGCGATGCATCTCACCTTCTCAGTGTAAAAAGTGTGATGCATATTGGAAAGCCTTTCTATAGGGTGCAATGGGTGAGAGTAGATAAATGGAAAAGGATGTTTGCAAGGTGGATGATCATGGAATTTTCCAGAAACTTCTCCTATGACACTTGCCTCTCTGAATTCGCTTAGGGATGAGTAAGAGATCATCAATCTCCAAGTGGAATCAAGAACTATCAGAGAGAGGAAACTAATCAAAATCCCAAAAACTGACTCACCCTCTTACAATCATCTATATATGGATCCCTCATCCCAGAGATCCAAAGGTTGGAATATTGTATCTTGTAAGGAAGTGTTGTTGGTTTCCTAGTGGAATATCATAGTGTTGGGTGATCTAAGATTTTCATGAGGTGAAGAAGGGCTTTCATGCTCGGAGGATGACGCTGGGTCAGATCAATGGGTTGTAATCCTCTCTTCT
>APFE030439131.1:23686-68019 GCA_000404065.3 Pinus taeda
AAGATGGAGGAAAATAGAGGTACAAAGCTAGACTTGTGGTGAAGGGGTTTGCACAGAAGAAAGGTATTGATTTGGATGAAATATTTTCCCCTGTTGTTAAAATGACTTCAATCAGAACTATTTTAAGTCTAGTGGCAGTTGAAGATTTGCATCTTGAGCAGCTAGATGTAAAGACAGCCTTTCTCCATGGGGATTTGAAGGAAGATATATATATGCAGCAACCACAAGGATATGAAGTGAAAGGGAAGGATAAACTAGTGTGCAGGTTGAAGAAGAGCTTGTATGGCTTAAAACAGGCTCCAAGGCAGTGGTATCTAAAATTTGACAAGTTTATGTCTGAACAAGGTTATACTAGATGTCACTCTGATGATTGTGTTTATCTGAAGAAGAAAAATGATGGCAGCTATATTATATTGTTATTGTATGTAGATGACATGGTTGTTGCAGGATCTAACATGCAGGAAATAAATGTGCTCAAAAGAAAATTGGCAAATTCATTTGCAATGAAGGATTTGGGAGCTGCAAAACAAATCCTTGGTATGAGAATAACTAGAGACAGGAAAAATCGTAAATTAACATTGTCTCAGAATGAGTACATTCAAAAGGTGTTGAAAAAAAGATTTAATATGCACAATGCAAAACCAGTTAGCACACCTTTTGCTAGCCATTTCAAACTTAGTAAGGAAATGTGCCCAAAGACCCAAGAAGACATGGATTATATGTCTAAAGTTCCATATGCATCAGCAATTGGAAGCTTAATGTATGCAATTGTCTACACACGGCCTAATATTGCACATGCAGTGGGAGTTGTAAGTAGGTACATGAATAATCCAGGAAAGTAACATTGGATGGCAGTGAAATGGATTCTCAAACATTTGAAAGGTACCACAAATAAAGCATTATGCTTTGGTGGTTCAAACATTTCTCTACAGGGATATGTTGATGCAGATATGGTAGGTGGCAGAGATAACAGGAGGAGCACTACAGTAAATGTATTTATTGTAGGTGGAACAACTGTCAGTTGGGTTTCAAAAATCCAAAGTGTTGTTGCACTTTCAACAATAGAAGCAGAGTATATTGCTGCTACAGAGGCTAGTAAAGAAAAGATTTGGTAAAAAAGGTTTATGGGTGAATTGGGTAAGAAGCATGATATGGGCATGTTATACAGTGATAGCCAAAGTGCCATTTGTCTTGCAAAGAAATCAGCATTTCATTCTAGGACTAAACACATGCATCTCAACTACCATTTCATACGATCAGTGTTGGAAGATGGAGAGTTGAAGCTGGAAAAGATACACACTAGCCAGAATTCTTTAGATATGCTAACAAAAGTTGTAACCAGGGAGAAACTGAGAATATGCTCAGTTTCAATTGGTCTTCAAGAATGATGATGAATATGAGAAACAGCTAGGTCCAAAGAGGAGTCATTGTCCAGCAAATGAAGCAGCGGTGGAGTTGCTACAATCATTCTCCAAGTGGGAGATTGCTGGGTGTGGAGCATGATTATTTATAGGTTTTGTTTCAGCCGGATGTATACCCCAAGAATTTTGTACACCCTCCATACGGGGGGGTGCGAGCGGGACTTGTCCCCCCCGCGGGGGTTCGAGGGGACCGATCCCCCCTCGGCTAGGGGGTCCGGGGTCCAGCGGTCCCCTAGTGAGGGTTTCGGGGGCAGCGCCCCTAAAGCTAAAAACAGATGTAAAATTACCTTGTAAAAGTATAGTAATTTCTAGTCAATTTGGGCCATTCATTGGGCGGATGATGTAACGGTAGAACTTATGTTTAGTTTAGGGATTTTTCCCCTAGAAGGAAACCCCTCTCTTTGTATGAGGGCATTGTATTGAGGCTGTGTAATAGATGTGTATTCTCCGAGCAAGAAACAAAGAGGTGAGACTGTGAGAGAAACAGAGAGGTGAGACTGTGAGGGAACAGAGGATATTACAATGGATCTGTTGTAGGTTGTGTCTCTTCATTTTGCTGGATAATAGAAAGGAAGGACTGGTTGTTTTGGGTGGACGTAGCCCAAACTGGGTGAACCACGTATATCTGTGTCTCTCTAGTTTTATGCATTTTCTATGTTTATATTTATGCTATATTCTATGTATTCCATTGCTCTGTAATATATAATTTTCTAACACAAAATTACCTTCATGGCATTTGAATTGTACCTTTTAACTTCATCCTTAGATGTGTCTCCTGGAAAAATTTATTCCCATACTCCATGTGCCTGCAAATGTACTTCCATCCTGGATTCCCATATCCAGTAATTATCTTCATCAAAATCAGGGTTTGGTACACAATACTCACTTTCTTCAAATTTTGTTGTACATTTACCTCCCTTTGAAATCCTTGTAACCTGCTTCTTTGACTTACCCATCTCTATGCTCTAAAAATTGACTTCCAGCGATTAATCTATTACTGAAAGAACCAAGCTCCAATTGTTGGAAATACTGAGAGCGGGGTGAATCAATATTCCTTAGCAATTAACACTTTTAAATATTTTCAAAGCATTAGTTAATATTCAATTATTATTAATGTTTATGCAGTATACAGTAAATAAAATAACACAGTAGAGACAAGAATTTTCGATGGAAAACCCCCTTCGGGTCAAAAACCACCGAAAACTTTTATAATAAATTCTTTAATCTTCAGCCCCAACTAAAATGAAAGCAACAACTTCCTATTATTCTAGAAAAGCATTCTTCTCCAACTCCCACTGGAAGGACTCCCCAACACCATGATTTCTTTAGTAGTCAACTGAATGGATTCCCCAACATCTTAGACCAACTTACTTTCCTGGATGTTCAGAAGTCTGACCTGTCTGTGCTTTAGCACAGTTTTTCATCTGCCTGCTGCCCTTTGATGTCTTAATGAAGAAGAGGTCGATTTTTGTACCAGGGACAACAATGCATGCTACATGTTTTTCTTGGTTTTGACGAAACACACTGTTGGATACCTATGCCAATAGGTTTCATATTTCATGATTGGCAAATTCAAATGCCAAATATGCTCTGCTTTGCTGGTACAAAGATCCCATATTTTCAAGGAAAGGCAAGGTGTGTACATGCCTTCATGTTTATTAGATTTTGGTGGATGGTCCAACAGTCTAATCTGGATCATGCCATGTTCAATTTTCTGTTGTAGAATAGAGAAAGAAGTCTGTCCAAACTATTTAATTTTGGCAGATCAGTCGTTAGGTAGAGAAACTAAGGTTCCCAATTGCTTAATCTGGGGCCTTGGAAGCAATAAGGGTAGTGCTAGATAGGCAATCAAAGGAAAAAGCCAATGGAAAAGAAAAGGCACATAAGGGTTTTCAAGTCCAAGTGCACCCTCCAATAAGAAACAAAAAATGCTAGGCAAATAGTTGGGTAGGTAGATGGGGTTGCAGAAGTGGTGTTCCTTCCAAGCTGAATTTTGCTGATCAATACAAGGAAAACAACACAATGGAGCATGTCTAACTTCCCTCTTTCCCTTGTTTAAACACTCATTACTAACATCCCCTCATCAGTTGTGTTTGTGAAAGAAATTCAAGGTTTATGTTGGTTTTTGACTTTTAGAAGCCACATTTCTTGTGCAAAATTCTTTTCATTTTGATCTACTCTCTAAGCTAAGTTGTTTTCAAGAAAACTTAGTAGTATTAATCCTCATTCACCTTCTCCCCCCATATTAACCTCTAACTTTATGATCTAGCTCCCTATGTTTCCCTTTCCCTACTATTATAACACCATAGTGTATAAACCCTAAGCATTCTATGAATATCCCCTCCTTGGCATTATAGCCATATGATTCACTACTAGGGAATTGAACTAACATCTGGTTAAGTTCAAGAACTCCAGCCCTAACCTCTTATCTCCCCAGAACTCATTGGCCCATTCAATCCTTCACTTTTCCTAAAAACCCTTGAAAGAACCCTTTTTGCACCCTTATACCCTCTGAAAAGCAAAATGTATGCAAAAACCCACTTTATCCGCTTTATCCTAAGTATGGGACTAATTTGCGCGTTTATGCGAAAAATTTTGTAAAAACCCTCTTTGCCTAAGTTTTGAACCAATCCGCAATTTTGTGAAAATTTCATTAAAAACCATATTTTCCGCCTTTTCCTAAGGTCATCGACTATGCATGATTTGACAAAAAAATACATTGCAAACCATGAAATTTATTAAATTGTTAAGGGTCCCGCTGGGCGCAGATTCCACGGAAAATATTATTTTAATCCCCGCCCGATGCCGTATTATCCGTGCGGGTCAAGGGCCCGTCGACCGTCCGATCGACCTTTTTTATCCAACGGTTGACGCGGATTTCGGACCGGCCCCGATGTCCGATAGATATCGTCCGATATCTGTCAGACGCTGATGTCACGCGGGGTCCACGCGTCGCCTCCAAGTTCCATCGGAGCCCCCTCTGACAGATTCCTCGCCGTATAGGAGGTGGTCCGATATTGCGCCACCTATCTGCCAACATCAGCGCTGCCTAGTTGCCTGCGTCATAGCCACTATCGCGCACCCCATCCACCATTGGTCCACCTGTCTGCCATCTCATTACCCCGTGGACCACTCCTATGCCACCATGTCACCTGACGACGTCGTGCTGACGTCACCCCACCCTGACCCACCTGGTGACGTCGTGCTGACGTCATTTAAAAAAGGCGCCAATGACCCGAAAAAGCCATATTTTGTCAATTTTTGCCCGTTTTTTACACTCTTTGCAAAAAACATTGTTGCGCCCTCTACATGCGTTTACGACCATTTGCACCAACTTGCTCAGAATCGACCAGGAGACCTCCGCGTGCCTACCCACCTGCATTGGTGACTTGGCCCATCGATTTACCAGGTATTTCTCCATACAAGTCTTCTCCAAACCTGGTTTTTTCTCTGTAATAACAAAAACTCATTTGGAGCACAGTAAACGCATAATTCACCAGAAAATTACCTGCACCCTGCTCCCACTTGAAAGTTAATGGTCGAAATTCATTAGCCGAGCCATTTGGACTGAACTTTCACTGAAAACCCGCATTTTTCGTTCGCGCAGTTGTGAACTTAAACCCGGAACCTGCACTCAATTGTTGAGAAAGGTCTGTTAAAGACTAATATTTGCCTTCTCAAGGGACTAAAACAGTATTTCAATTGCTGTAACTTGCCCTGTTACCCTTCATTTCTAATTACCTCTTCACTCAGGCAGTTCTCTTTCGGTCTAAGAAATAGCAGTCCATTTGCAAACACAATCTAAGTAACCATGGAGACTCCAGTTGCACCAGTTGCCCTCAATGTTGCTCCCTTAAATGCCCCTCAGAGAGAATTGGAGTGGCAGGATTTGGCAGACTTGGACTACCAAATCTCAGAGGACTCCTCATCAAAAAGCAAGTTCCACCTCCACCTGCTGAATGAGCTTAAGGCCAAACATGAGGATGGGACAGACATACTAGGCATTTGGGATTCCTTTCTCCCAATTTTCAGGCTCCCTCGGGTCAACCAATTCCCTGACCTGATTCATCTGTGTGTTGTCTGCTATGACCCCATTCAAAGAGCTGTGCTTGACCCTTCAGGCTCAGTGGTATTCTACATGACCCCTGAGGCCATTAGAGAGATGCTACAGTTCAAGACTCAGAAGAAATTGGTCCCCTTGTCTCTATTGGATTTGATCAACCAAGGAGCTAAGATGCTAACAGATGCACAAATCATGAAGCTCAACCAATTGTTCATTAAAGACTCTGACACTGTGTTGTACCCTCCTATTTTTGATGGTTACCTCAATCAACTGGGTGTAGATCTTGCAGGCATGATCAGTTTCATCTTGGGGTACAAATTGGTTGAATTTGTTGATGAAACTGTGCTAGTGATGATGACTATGTTTTGCCCTGGCAAGAGTCCAATTTATTATGATTATGCCACATACATATCAGATAAGATGCATGAGCAGTTTTTGAACCTGTCGAGAGAGAAGGTGTTCAGATACACCTCCTACATCTACCACCTCATTCTATATTATCAACATGAGAAGTTCTCCTTCATGTTAAGATAGCGGATGCACAAGTCAATCCAAGGTCAGTAGTGTACTGGACCTCAGTGTTTCATAGCAGAACCTACTCTCCATATACCTACTATGAATTCATAGACCTCTTCATCCACCCAGCCATGTCTTTATTCCTAAGCTCGCCTCCTCCAAGACTGACTAATGAGATGCAGAGGATCCTGCAGTTATCCAAAGTGTACAGCATTGGGGATTGGTACTTTTACCAAAACTACACCGTAATCAGAATATATGGGTGTGAGTTACCCCCATACAGATTGCACAAATATGTGCCCATGAGACTATTTGCCCTTGAATACTTCAGGCAATTTGGGAATGCTGATATGGTACACTTTGCAGGCAATGGCAAGAAGTCACAGCTAAAGGTAAAAAAATCAATTGGGCCACATTGTTTTGAACAAAAGGGAAGGCTAGAAAGAAGCTGATAGAATGCTAGAATGCCTTGGCCTAAAGACTAGCTTCCTCTGGAAGCCCTATGACCCCAATCACTCCATATCATTCAGAAGGCTCAAATACAAGCTCTCTAGTTATGACCATGTGAGTTTGCCCCACATTGAAAAATTTTCCAACCAACCCAAATGGAAAAGGGGCACACTGGAGGAACCGGTCACACATAGAAGAACTGAATGAGAGAGCTAGAAGACACCTTCTGAAATTGGCTGACTTGGAATCTCCTCCACAGGGGTTCGCTCTGCCAAAGCCTCAAACAGGAGCAGCTGCCTCATCATCTACAGCACATCAAGAGGCAGCCCAATCCACAAGCCAAGCTCAGAGCAAAGGCAAGCAGAAGAACATGGAAGAGAAACAGGTACAGCAGGAACAGGTCCAGCCACCCCAACAGGTACACCAACAAAAGAAGCAACAGGTACAGGGGGAACAAACAGCAGAGGCCCCAATGGCCACACTGCAACAGCAAACACAGATGGCACCGCCCAGACAAGATTCAAGGATTGACTCTTCTGTCCTCCAAACCCCTCAAAGGGAGGACGTGAACAAAAAAAGAGATAGAGAGACTCCCCTTACCACCTCTCAAGGGGAGAAGAGGCAAAGGTTGAATCCTTTCTCTGAAGAGGAAATGCCAATGGGGCAAACCTCAGGTACAGGCCTACCCAGCATGGAGGCCTCAGCCAGCTCCTTCCATCAAGAACAACACAGGGCAGCAAGAGGAGAAGTTAGCTCCTTAGGGCAGCAGAGGGAGGGTGAGAAAAGCATCAAGCAGCAATTCAAGGACATCAAAAGCATAAATGAACCATTAAAGCTGCAACTATATAATCACCTATTAAAAATGGCCCCTACGAACCAGCAAAGGCTCATGTCTACATATGATGCACATGAAGGAAAAATGATCATGAGCCATTTTACACCAACAGTGCAGCAACCACAGTCAGCTGCAGATTATATCAGGACCAACCTGGAGATCCTGTCCAAAGACATCCACCCAATGGATCAAATAGAATTGCACAAACAAACGGGTGAGATGGTCTATGCCACATTGGCAGATAAAACCTTGGTGAACTATAGGCTACAAAATAGCATGAATAACACAACTGCACAACTTGAGCTGGAAAGGGCTTCCTCTCAAGCTAAAGACAATAGGATCAAAGCTCTGGAAGAGATCATAATAAAGCTTGGGCATGATCCCAAAGATGTCAAGGCAGTGCAGGAACTTCTGAAACTGAGGGATGCTGATATGGCAGCATTGTGAAAAATGATTAAAATCCCAGCAACTCTTCATCCTCAAACAGAAGAGATTGCCCAGATCAGACAAGATAAGGATGCAGTTGCTATGCTGATTACATTGTATAAAGAGCTCATCCACACTCAAGAGAGGCTGCAGGAAACAGAGGCCACCCTTCAAACAGCACTACAGCAAAAGGAGGCAGGGAAAACTTCACAAGCTCCTCCAGAAACAATTAATCTTGAGGAAATCCATCAAACCACTGCCCCTCCCAGCCAGCAGGTACACCAGGCAGCAGCTTCCACCTTAGCACCAACAACAGAGCAAGCTGAAAGCCTGGACATGCAAAAGCTGAGAACTGAGATTCAGGCCTTGGAGGCCCAAATGTCAGAGTTAAATCAGGCCAAAGACACTCTGGCAAAAATCAATGAAAAATATGACAAGTCTAAGCAGAATGTGGCCGAAAGAGAAAGGGAGGTAAAAGCTCTTAAGAAAAGAATAACTGAGCTGGAGAAGGAGCTCACACTGGACAAGGTCACATCTGAGCTCAAGAGGGTCCTGTGGGGCAATATTGGCCAGTCTATCACAGATCAGTGGGAGAATATTGAGGCCATCCATGAGCAAATAATGCTTATTAGAAAAGCACACAAAGAGATACAACGGGCAAGGGCATCTCTAGGCAGTATGCCTGAGATTGCCACTAGAATGATAGACGTGCTAAACTACAGGACAAGCTCCCAGCTTATCAAAATGGGAATTGGAAACAGGACGGAGACCATCTCACTAATCAAAAGAGTCCTGACATTAAGAAACCTGATTCAGACCCTGGAAAGAAGAACCCAGGATATGCAAGCAGATATCAACAAATTCCAGAACAGGTTCATGGCATTGCAGAACAGGGGTCTTCCTAGCCTGTTGGAGCCATCAAGAAAGTTGCTCTAACATGAAAAATATGCTAAGAGAGTCAACACTTTTGCTGCCAATCAGATTGCAGAGACAGCTGGTACATCAGCAGAAACAGGGCCAGCAACAGGACAAACCCTCTTCAACAGGGTAGAAAGTTTATTTTTTATTATGAACGAAATTACACACTTGTTTGATGAGCCTCCCCATTTCTACAAATATACAGAGGCAGATGAGACCATGGGGTCAATTTTGAGGCATCAGTTGCCTACACCGGATGTGTGGGAAAATTTGATACAATTGCTATTAAATCAAAGTCAGTAATTATGTTATTATTGTTGAAAATGTTCAAAGTTTTCATACACAGGAATATAGAGACACATCAGCAGGTATGCAGAAAGAGGCTGAGCCAACTCAGCACAAGTATTCGGCCACCACAGCAGCACTAGCAGTCACAGGTGACAAGGCCAAGAAGCTACAGGAGGACACAGCTGCACAGACACGTCATTCAGCAGTTATAACAAAGCGCTCAACCGACTCCGTGAGCTCCAAAGGTCAAAACATTCTGACAGGAGTTAAGAGCCTTTAATGTTTCATTAAAGATTGTAATAACTTTCTATCTATAAGTTCTGTACGAGTTAATGAAGATATTTTCCCTCTCAGATGACTCAATGCCTCAGATATTTTGTATGAGACTGTTATATATTCCCCCTCACATTTGTTAGCAGGGGTTGGAGATTGGATGTAAAAGATTGTTCATATCTATTCTGTTCCGCTTTTCTTGCTGTAATTCTCAGAGAAGTAATACAAAGGATGATGGAATTTCCAAAGCTCTGTGTCTCTTGATGTTTTGCTGGTGTTTAGCTGAATGTTGCAGGATTCCTGCCTATCTCATGACTCAATAAGTTTCTCTTGTAACTCTTTGTTATGTGTTTGTTATCTTTCATATATCTTTCATGTTTCCCATGTTTAAACAGTAAATAGCTAGGAAAAAGAATAGTTCCAGGACTTAATCACAAATTACCCTGAACTCAATCTAAGCTATTTTGAATGTCTTTTCTTCAGTTATGGTAATGAAAGCATAATTCTTAATTGCTACCTTTCACATTATATCATCACAGTGATTTATTATTTCAGGAATTCAAGTTTCCTCTTGAGGAATACATCCCCTTCTCACATCCCAACTTAGTGAAAAATTCTTAACTGCTTTTCACTGGTTGTTTACGCTCCATAATCACAATTTAAAGTTTGTTTCATGAAATATCTAAATGGCCCTGTAACTCTAGCTGCACCAAACTCGGGATTTCAAGAAACCAACAGCCACAGACTCCATTGCCCAATGGACTAATTTTACCTGCAGAGCTACACTCTAAAGTTTCAGAAAGACATCCTCCCAACCAAACATAAACAAAAATAACCTTCACTTCATAACTAGCCTAAAATCTCCATAGAACAGAGACAAACCTCAAAGAGAGAGCCCTCTCTGATTACAGTTGGGCTAGACGCTGTAGTCCAAAGATTGTTTAGTGGTTACCCTGGCCATATTCCCTTGGGAGTCATAGGGAACAACCTGGGTGTTAACACACACAATCACACTATGACCTGCAACCCAACCATGACATCATCCCAACAGAGACTCTGATACCTACCAATAATTCCTTTTCGACTCTAGGCAGATTGACTCTTTTACAATAATGACTCTTCCAATAATAATACTTTTACAAATGACTCTTTTACAATTTTACAATGATGACTCTTGGCCTTGACACTTGTTCACAATATATTAATGGTTGTCATGTCTTCAAAGGATGTCTCGCTGCAATGCTTCCTTTGATTTTATACTCCTGCTCTTGAATTATTGCTTGAAGTTGTACTTGAATCTTCTTCTACCTACATGCAAAATTTTCCCGCCGAAACCAATGCAAAACAAAAAAAAATATCCTTCTACTTACCTCTACTTGGAAAACACATGTAAGTGCATAATAATGAATAAAGACAAATTACAATGCGTACCTGAAGTGTGCTTGTCACTGTTGTTATTGACTTGTTGCAGCAGTAGACAAAGACTCCCACTCTTGATATAGTCCTGGACTCTATGCAAGATTATATCCAAAATTGACCTAAAGATATTGTTGGCTTGTGGGGGCCTCACCCAGGTTCAGCGTTAGTTAGCCAAACAAATCCCTACACTACTGGCCCTTTCGACATCAGCCCTCGAAGTGCAGACTGATGTCTCACCCAAAGCATTATGGGGGGATGTTGGAATCAAGTTTCCACACCCTTGAGATACATGTGACGTCAGTTTATTCCAACTATTCCTACCTTCACGCAGGTTGTGTATCCCTCTATTCTTACTTGCGTTCACTTAACCAATATAGTTATACACATTCACGCATCATATAAGCATTAGAAGTGAAATTCATACCCAATATAACAGATGCATAAACAGGAAATAAAAATTCATAAATTATAGAATACTTCTCCTTATTGATAATTCCATATGCTTACAGACTCAACTCACCCTACGCTCTCAACTGCAGGGGTCCACGTACTCAACTATAGAATTCTAGGCCTTTGTGCACTCAGCTGCAGAGCCTCTACCTACGTCATGATCCAAAACATAAACTTCTACTCAGAGCTATTTCTCATACATCTTCATTATATATCTCCCTATCTCCCTATCTATTTACAACTGACATTACATTATCAAAATAAGGGCGGACAACCCTATGACTCTTTAACATCTACGCACTCCGCGACCACAAAAGGCAGAGTCTTTACATTTGGATTACAAAAGCTGGACCAAAATATGGGCTTTAATCCCCAAAACTTCCCTTGGGGGATCCTACACCCAACAGGCCCCCAACACAAACATCATGACTCACCCTCGAGTTACTCTGCAAGTGCGGAGACCTTAGCATGAAGACCTCCTAGATCTATTCGGATCACCACAACTTCGATAGCGCACTGAGTGGCCACCTGCTAGACTTCTTCCATGCACTATTTATTGACAGCTGCTAAACATCTTCTCTGAATATTCTATTGATCTGTCTGCAGTTTCGCGAGCTTCCCTTGAATGGAGGTTGTGATCACGTAAGCCTCGTCAATCCATGGTTGTAGGTGCACTTTTAAGACTGCTTCCTTATGTCGAGCGACATCCACCTATTCCTTGAGCACCTTTTTTCTCCTACATCCTTGCAAGCCTTTGTGTAAGGGAAATGTTGGGTGTGGAGCATGATTATTTAGGGGACTTGTCCATTTCCACTGAGGAGCCAGGTGGAGTGCACCACTCTGGTGGCTAATACTCCAAGACTGCGAATATCACATTGTCAATCACCAGATATAGTAAGTTGTTCCATGTCTTTGTGGGGTCCTTCCACATCCTGATAAAGACATGGTGGAAATCCACTTTGAACTCTGCAAAGCTTTGCAAACTAGCATAGACTGTGGGTGACAATCATGGATTGCGATTGATCCCCATCTCGATATTCATCTCCATTAATATCCAAAATATCTTGCTCTCCTTTATCCATTGCGCATCCCTAGTTTCCCACAGCAAAGCGTACTTTGCTGCCTCAGGAAGCTTCAATGCGACCAAAGGGAACTGGTTGTCTTCAGGCAACTCCCAAGCCACCAGTACAATCGAAAACAAGAGCCACGTGTAGTGACACATTTTTCCCTACTCCTATGCCTCGCAATAGTTCGTAAGGAACTTACCAAATAGATAGTTCTCCCAACTGAACTGGGCTCCTTCCACACATTAGGCTTCTAGTGCAAACACGAGCACAAGCACCCCATCCACGCAGCACTTCCACATCACCTTCCCTACCAAGATTTGTGTCGCGACCTTGACTGCAGGGTTGTTAATGTTGGAGATGGCATAGCCTCGCTTCTTCTTCTCCAACTTGAACCTCTTCTTCATTGCTTCCATGAGGGCCAACTCGCCACCTTTTCCTTCAGAAATATTAGCTGGATCCTCCCCTCAATAATGCAACCATGTAATTCAGTGAATCAAATGGCCTGTGATGGGAATGGGCTCCTCCAGCCATAAACACCCATCATGCACCAAGCAAAGAAACTACATGATGACGAAGATGGTCACTGGGGCACGGTGGTAATGCGGCACCCAGAGCAGGTTTAGCAACCCACTTTCTCTACACCTCTGAGCCATGTCTGTGGCTCCAATTGAATTGTTCCAATAGTCTCGTCAATCCTCTGGTGCATTAGCTTCACAATCACTAAATGCGAGAACTTCTCGTGGTCTGAGAGGTCCCAATATTCAAACTTCAACACATGAACCTGCCCTAAGTGCGGTCCCTTAAAAACAAGATCGTCTGGGAGCACCAGAGTTTTCAGAGAGCTCTTTCTCTCACCTATGTCCTTCGGCACCTTAGATTTACCCTTGCGTGGAGGAACATATTCCGGCAGCCTGGTAATAGGGTCCACACAGGCGCGCAAGCATAGTTGTCTTCGCGTTGTCGTGAACCCTGTGACACTACACTGCTTCGAGCAGTCTTGACATCGCGTAGCTCCCTGATAGTGTAGTTTATAGTCCCACACCTCCTTTCAACTGCCTAGAGCGCTAAGACTATGATTCTATTAGCTAGTCAGATGGTTGTGCCACCTGTGTATGGCTTCAAATGATTGCCATTCTCTTTTCCTGGGAAGGGATCTCCATTTAACTTAACCAGCTGGACCGCACCACCTTCAGTAATCTCCTTAGTAACATATGGCCCCAGCCAATGCATTCTGAGTTTCCTTGGAAATTGATCAAACTTACTGTGATATAATAGCACCAAGTCATTCACCTTAAAGGTGCAGAACTCAATATGTTGATCGTGCCATGCCTTTTCTTGCTGCTTTTGGACCTACTGGTGAAATCTAGCCAAAAATATCTCTTCTTCTAGCTCATCCAACTACGCGAGCCTCTCTTCTAGGGCCCCATGATCCATCATACCTATGAGTGTTGCTATGCATAGAGTAGGCATGACGTATTCCGTAGGCATCACAACTTCAATCCCGTATACCAGCCTAAAGGGTGTCTGTCCCGTTAACTTTTCGCACGTTGTTTGATAAGCCCACAATACTACAGGTATGCATAGGTCCCAATCACTTCACTAAGCATTGCATACATTGGTTAGCACGTTTTCAAGCACTTTGTTGAACGATTCCATTGTCCTGTTAGCCTGTGGGTGATAATGTGTACTCTTTTGATGATACACCTGAAATTCCTCCATTAGTGCACTGATTGTCTCATTTAGAAAGTGCATACCCCATTCACTCATCAAGATCTTTGGGCATCCAATCATATCAGTACATGTTCAAATAGAAACTTCACAATCGTCGCACCCGTGCAATCCTTCACCGGTTGCGCTTCTGCCCAACGAGTCAAATACGTCGTCACGGTGATAATGTACCTCTCACCTCTCTTTCCTTCAGGTTGAATAGGTCCTACAAAATCTATTGCCCACTTTTCAAAAGGTTGCAACATCATTTGCAGATTCAAAGGCATTTCATCCCTCCGCGATGGCCTATCGGTTCTTCGACATACGATGCACGCCTTGCGATATGCTTTTGAATCTTGATTAAGGGTTGGCCACCACAACCCTGCACGTAGAATCTTTTGTGCGGTTCCTCTTCCCGCATAATGTCCTCCCATGGTGCCCCCTAAGTGTCCACGAGGATGTTGCGTCATTCAAACTCAGGTACGTACATTCACAGTATTTCATCATTCCCCATTTTGTATAGATTCCTAGCAATGACAGAGAAGTATGTCGTGTGCACCACTAATTCCTTCTTTTGTTTGACAAAGTATCTTTCCAATGCAATTCCAATTGTTAGGAAATGTATTATATCCTTGAAATTTCCATCTGCGACGTGCACAGAAAAATTTATGTGTCAGATAATCCTTCCTCCAAATTAGTGGGTTCCTCCCCTGTCTCGATCTACGACAGGTGGTCTGGTCATGTGTTCAATTTTCCAGCATTCACAACAGCTTCAAAATCATATTCCTGGAACAATAAGAGCCATATGTAGATCCGCTCCCCAACACAGGCTTATTGACCATGTACTTCAGCACAGAGTACAGGTGCACCTGCTCAGGTTGTGGCTTTTCTCCATAAGCCTATGTCCACTTGGCCAAATGCACACGTGGAGCATTCTTTTCATCGTACTTGTCTGTCAATCACATCTTAGGCTTCCCAAACCATGTTTGCATAATTTTCCTACATTCACGCCAATCATCAAAACTCCCCTTATGTGTACCCCACCATCTTGCGGGCATAATGCGTAGTGCCCAGTTCAAGGCCTGGAAGCACTACTTTTTTGGCACTTCTCTTTCAAATGCATCCAAAAAGATATCTACCTCATTTAGACCATCATAAATTGATCTGAAAATGGGGCACTAAAGGCTTCTTGCCAGCTTACAAGAACCTCTCCCACTTCCAAAGCTTAAATACTCCCAAGATATTATGATTAACCAAATGCGGAATTAATAATGCTTGAAAATAGGTTTATGCTTATGTTTGTTTTAAAACTGGTTATGTGCTTTAAATTCACTTGCTTATGTTTATATAAAATACAGATGACAATAAACAAAGTAGCCAATAAGCAACACACGCATAGCAGCAAGATGCAGCAATAAAACAACACACTTAACAGCAATATTAATTTGGAGTTCACCCAAAACTCTTGGGCTACGTCTCCTTAAGCTCTAGTCAACTCAACTAGGCTCTGTGGGATTATGGCAGTAGTTCTTTTACAAGCTCCATGCTCAACTCCACTTGTTTACACAAAACATAATGGGCTTAGAACACCATCTCATCCTTGGCTCTGAAGCTCTCGGCTTTCTGGCTCTTGGCTCTTGCTCTCGATCTCGACTCTGGCTCTGGCTCTTGGCTCTAACTTTGGCTCTGGCTCTGGCTCTTAGCTCTGGCTCTTGGCTCTAGCTCTGGCTCTAGCTCTGGCACTGGCTCTTGGCTCTTTGGCTCTGGCTTTGTGAGCTTTCAGCAGTCTGCTTGACCTCCAAGCGACTGTCTCGGCAACTTTCAGCTCTTTGGTTTTTCCACTTGACCTCCAAGCGACTCCAAGACTCCCTCAGCTGCTCTGCACATTAGCTTTTCTCTAGCTACCCCACTAATTCGGCTCTCTGGCTCTCTTGAGGAATTTTTCTAGATCTATGGCTTCCCCAACCGTTTCTCTACATGTAATCATCCCTCTGCGGCTTTGTGGCTTCTCTACTCCTTGTTTGTTCGACTGACCATCTGGCTCTGTGGCTCTGCATGTTACCAAACACATCATTATCTCAAAAAATTCCCACTTGCAGCGTGACACAACGATCAAGAGTTGTTACAAAGAGATTGGAGCCATTTTCCAGGCAAAAACCTGAAAATGGACAAAAATTCCAATACACAGAGATTTTTCGAAAATTACACTATCGGGTGTGAAATCCGGACTTCAAATTCCATGAAATCGCCCCTATAAACCCTATCAGGTCTACCATTAGTCGCATATCACATCGCATAGGCAGATTGGCCAAAACCCCAAATACATGGGAATAAATTGAAAAATCTAAATTACTAGACTTCAAAAATTATGAAATCGGGTCTATAAACCCATCGGGTTCGGCCCTTATCAACATATCGCTATCGCAATCGTATTAGCCTTGACATCGGGTTTCGTCAATCGTCGATCACCGATTAAATCTGGAACATTGATCTGCTCCTGGATCGGACGGTTAATATCGCATGTTGCTATCGCATATCACTGTCGCAATGGCCCTTTGTATTGGGGATCACCGATCTCCCGACCGTTGATTAAATCCTGGCCGTTGATCCCTTTTCCCAATCCGACAGCTGTTGTGCGATCGCACATCATCCCATCGCTTTATCTCATATCACAATATCATTTTCGCAACGGTCCTGGGGGTCTATACATCTTCGATGTCGATCCACCAATCGCTGATATCTCCAATCATCGCTATCGGCTCCAATTGTAAATCGTAATAGACATATCACAGTGCCTGGGGTCCCGATATCGCATGCGGGCCTACCTCCAATTCGATATATCAGAGATCGCTAATCAAGGGTCCCTTCCACCTTTGCTTTAAGTCCTCCTCTTTGGCCTTCTTATGCGAGTTTCCTTTATAGGTCCTTAAGCCCATTTTTGGAAGAATTTGCCTGCTTTTCAAAGGAACAAAGGCAAACTTCTTTGTGCAATAAATTCATCATCTGAGGTTCGTTTTATCCCATTTAAGTTGTAGTAGATTTAAAATGAAAAGATCTACGCAATGGGACTATTTCTAGGAGCATCCTTGGACTTTCATTTTCCTCTGTGAGGAACACTTTAGGCTTAGAAGTCTATCCAAGATCCATTTTGGATCACACCTTTACACTAAAAGAACTTTTGGTCTCCAAAAGACTGATATACTTATCTAAATAGTAAATGAGAGTAACATCACCCTCTTCTTTCAGCCTGCATACACTTGCCTTTCATAGTGCCTCTGAACCAAAGTCTCTAACCACTTTCCTTCCTGGATGTGCTGGTCATCCTGGGAAGAACTGTCTCCCTTCTTAACTTCATGTAGAATTGCTACTGAGATGGTCACAGAAGGTATTTTGAACTTCTCTACCTTGATCATTGATCCAAGGTGGCTCAAACAAGTGTGAAGTACATCTGCTCATCTGCTTCACAAAATTTTCATTTATACCTGTTTGACAAGCTGCCAACAACAACTGTTAACAACAACATAAATACAGACAACAACTGGATGGTTTAACCTCCTGCGTCAACAAAAGAAACAGATTTCACATCTTTTGAACGCCTCGATGTCTTACATCTGCATACAAATGATGGACTAGATAAAAAGCCCACAAAACATGCCTTTAAAACAAATGACCCTTCAAGTCAAGCATGTAGAAAAAGACCATTAGGACTCTTTTTCAAAAGATGAAACACTTCATCATTATCTCCATCTTGGAGACCAAGTTAACTTCTCCCAAGTCAACATTGCATCACATGCATGTCAAAGCAATCAACCCTGCAAGTTATTACACATATATGTTCAAAAACAAGGAAATCATCAACATCCCTGTGTTCATGCACATCATTCCCATGCATGCATTTCATCCTTCAACTTTCGCTTAAGCACATTGTACTTTCGAAGCTGAAATGAAATATAATATTGCAGCAATAAAGTGAGTCTCTTACTCAACTTCTCCATTCACCTTCTTAGTAAATCCTGCAACTTGCATTCCATTAACAAATAAATGCAAACAGATGCATTAATAGACATGCAATCTTAATTGGATAAGGATTCTAACCATTTCTTACACCCCATTTCAAAGGTCTTTCCTTTGTCTGCACATTAGCATCAACATGTGAGTCATCCTAAGACACATCATTCATGGAATCTTCCTTTCCATTTCTGCCATCTTTTCTTTCCACCTTCTTCAAGTTTCGTGGAAGCATTGTTGGATTCAGAGTCCAATGCTTTTCAACAAGATGCCCTTGCTTATGGAAATAAGTGCAACACATGTGCATCCTCTTGACAGCATGATTTTCCTTGTCCAATGGACCTTTGGCTTCTTTCTTCTTTTCCTTCAAAAGTTTCTTGCATGTGGCTATCCTCTTCCAACATCTAGAAACATTATGGTTATCCAAACCATAAAAGGAACATGCAATTATTTTCCCATATCTATGTGGAAATTTATCATGCTTTGCAAAATCAAAAGGAATATGATAAGAACTAGATTTATACCTTTCTCTTTCACCTTTATTACCTTCATGACGAGGTGAAGCAAATGAAGAAGTGGCCCCCTTTGGAACACCATCAATATCTTTAAGGCTGTTAGAGTTTCCACAACTCTCTGGTTCAAGTGTGTGCTTCTGAACACCTGTATCCTACAAATGATGTTTCAAGCTATTGCATCCCTCCTGAATACAATCTTCACACTCTTGAGGTAGAAGACCTACAATGCAACTCCTTCTTGGAGCTGTTTCAATGGCCTTCATGGCAGCTTTGGATCTTTCTCCATAAGATTGTCCATAGCCAAGACCCAAATACTTAGCCCTTTCCTCAACTATTATTGGCTCAACAATACTCTATGCATGTTTACCCAAGCCCTTTCCTCCATGGCCCATCTTGGACATTACCTTGGAACCTATGCCTCTAGTATGTTTTTCAAAAGAACCAATACAAGCATTCTTAGAAGAATTTGAAGACAAACTGGAATGGTTTACCTCTTCTTCAAGCTGATACTTGACTAAGGCTTATTTGGCAACAAATATCTGTGTCTCAAACTCATGCATCCTTTTCAAGTTCATATTTGCAATATGAAGTTGCCTCTCCATTTCCTACAATTTGACAGAAAGCAACTGCTTCTCTTCCTCCATGAAATTCAATTGCTCTCTATGTATACTACTCTTTCTTCCATCTTCATACATTTCTCTCACCATATCCATCATGGTGGAAAATTCTTGCTTCATGTCTTCATCAAATAATCTTGTGATGAAGGAGGAATTTGAGGACTCCCTTTTAGAAGTTTTCATTATGCCAATGAACAAAAGAACTTCAAAAAAGATTAATAAAGAGCTTATTCAACAACATTTTGCAACAAACCTCTTGTGCTTCAAGGATTGCCTTGAGGTCCCTTGGGATAGAAGAATGCCTTCAACCCTTCTTCCTTCTTGTCCTTCCTAGACTGAGCTATCATTAGCTTTCCCTCCACCTCTGCAAACTCAAACAATATTCAGTTTACAAACAAGCACACAATCAACCTCTGGCTATTTAAACACCTTTCAGACAAGCAATCTTTGTTCTGTCAATCAAGAATTCTGATGTAACCTTCTTTGAAGGTGGGGTTAACCAATCTTAAGCTCTGATACGACCTGATCTGAAAATGGGGCACTAAAGGCTTCTTGCCAGCTTACAAGAACCTCTCCCACTTCCAAAGCTTAAATACTCCCAAGATATTATGATTAACCAAATGTGGAATTAATAATGCTTGAAAATAGGTGTATGCTTATGTTTGTTTTAAAACTAGTTATGTGCTTTAAGTTCACTTGCTTATGCTGATATAAAATACAGATGATAGTAAGTAAAGAAAAAAATAAGCAACACATGCATAGCAGCAAGATGCAACAATAAAACAACACACATAACAACAATATTAATTTGGAGTTCACCCAAAACCCTTGGGCTACGTCTCCTTGAGCTCTAGGCAACTCAACTAGGCTCTTTGGGATTATGGCAGTAGTTATTTTACAAGCTCGACGCTCAACTCCACTGGTTTACACAAAATACAATTGGCTTATAACACCATCTCATCCCTGGCTCTAAAGCCCTCGGCTTTCTGGCTCTTGGCACTCGCTCTGGCTCTCGGTTTTGGCTCTAGCTCTTGGCTCTGGCTCTGGCTCTGGCTTTGGCTCTGGCTCTAGCTCTAGCTCTGCCTCTCAGCTCTGGCTCTAGTTCTTCACTCTGGCTCTGGCTCTAGCTCTTAGCTCTTCGGCTCTGGCTTTGTGAGCTTTCAGTAGTCCGCTTGACCTCCAAGTGACTGTCTCGGCAACTTTCAGCTCTCTGGTTTTTCCACTTGACCTCCAAGTGACTCCAAGACTCCCTCAACTACTCTACGCGTTAGCTTTTCGCTAGCTACCCATTAATTGGGCTCTCTGGCTCTCTTGAGGCATTTTTCTAGCTTTACAGCTTCCCCAGTCATTTCTCTACGTGTAATCATCCCTTTGCGGCTCTGCGACTTCTCTACTCTTTGTCTATTCGACTGGCCATCTGGCTCTGTGACTCTATGGCTCTGCCGCATTCCCAAACACATCATTGTTTGCAAAATGCCCGCTTGCAGTGTGGCATAATGATCAAGAGCTGTTACAAAGGGATCAGGGCCTTTTTCTAGGCGAAAAACAGAAAATGGACAAAAATTCCAATACACAGAGATTTTTTGAAAATTACACTATCGAGCGTGAAATCTAGACTTCAAATTCCCTGAAATCGCCGCTATAAACCCTATCGGGTCCACCATTAGTTGCATATCACATCACATAGGCAGATTGGCAAAAACCCCAAATACATAGGACTACATTGAAAATTCCAAATTCCCAGACTTCAAAAATTATGAAATCAGGTCTATAAACCCATCGGGTCTAGCCCTTATCGGCCTATCATTATAGCAATCGCACTAGCCCTAACATCGAGGTTCGCCGATCGCCGATCACCGATTAAATCTAGACTGTTGATCTGCTCCTGGATTGGACGATCAATATCGCATGTCGCTATCACATATCACTGTCGTAACGGCGCTTTGTATCGAGGATCACCGATCTCCCGACCGTCGATTAAATCTTGGTTGTTGATCCCTTTTCTTGATCCTATGGGAGTCGTGCGATAACACATCGGCCCATCGCTTTATCGCAAATCCCAATATTGTTGTCGCAACGACCCCGGGGGTCTGTACATCATCGATGCCAATCCACCGATCACCGATATCTCCGATCATCACTATTGGCTCCAATCGCAAATCACAATCGGCATATCCCAGTGCCTAGGGTCCTGATACCGCATGCAGAACTACCTCTGATCTAATATATTAGAGATTGTTGATTGGGGGTCCCTTCCGCCTTTGTGTTAAGTCCTCCTCTTTGGCCTTCTGATGCGATTTTCCTTTATAAGGCCTTAAGCCCATTTTTCGAAGAATTTGCCTCCTTTTCAAAGGAACAAGGGAAAACTTCTTTTTGCGACAACTTCATCATCCGTGGTCTGTTTTATCCCATTCAATTTGCAATATATTCAAAATGAAAAGATCTACATAATGGGACTATTTCCAGGAGCATCCTTGGACTCTCATTTTCCTTTGTGAGGAACACTTTAGACTTAGAAGTCTATCCAAGATCCATTTTGGATCATAAATAGGAAGACTTTTTACCTCTAACAATATGCAGCACAACGACCTGGTCATCATATTGCAATTCAACGTAGTTACTTCATGTAACTGATATTGCCAGCATTCTATCTCCTCGTTAGAATCCGAAGTGCAGGAACTCTCGCACTCCCATGTAATCTGCCCATCCACGGTGGGATTCACCCAATCTTGATCTCATGTTGTTATCTTATAGATGCAGTCTAGATCATCATCACTCTCATAGTCACGAACTGGTTCCGTATAACATGATCCTTCAGTAGGATCTAGGGGTATTATTACGCATAGTGACTTCTTCTCAAAGATCATTTTTCACTTCTTCAGATTGATTACCCCATTAATATCAGTAGTCCAGTCAATTCCCAAGAGCGAGGGGTAGGGATTGTTATCATCAACAATCTCTATTACTTCAAAATCTGCCAGCGCACTCGCTCTCTTAATATCCATGATTATTCCCTACAGTCGCCCCATGGGTATGATTTTCTGTTGATTCACCATCCTTAGTTTAATTAGAGTCCATTGCAGCACAAGTGTCCCCATTCACTCCCATGTCTGTTTCGGTAGAACATTCGCATTTGATCCCAAATCTAGAATGACTTGATCCATTTCATATTCTCCGATCTGAGTGGTGATTCTCATTTCACATCCCATCCTTGTCTTATGATTTCCGATCTTGCAGACTACGCGCGGTTCACCTGGTGCAGTCCCAACACATCTATTAATAAGCCCCTGTAACCCTTTCACGGCCTTACTATCGTGTAGTAACTTCATACAGGTTTCCAGGAAAGTTGTCAGCATAGAGGGGTCCATCTTCGACTCTGACTTATCTTTGCTTCCTGAAGTGGAGGCCTCAACGAAGCTCCTCTTAGCTTCCATGAATTTTCCCGAGCACACTCCAAATCGAACTCAACCTCTTTCATTGGGGCTTTGCGAACCCATGTACTGTCTTTTGGCTATTTTCCCTTGTCGTTTCATGTCACAATTCCACTTCAAAGCACTATATTTACGTTCAGATCTTCCTCACGTGGCTCAGACCTCATCATTTGTAGGTTCTAACTTGGGGGAGGTGGTAGTGCTCCTTTTTTGTGTATCCTGGCTATCAGCGTAGGGCAATCTTCTGTCTCATGATCAAACAGTGTGCAATACTTTCATCATGGACGCGTTGGATTAGTGCAATCGCGGGCATAGTGTCCTGGCCCTCTGAAATTGTAGAAAATCAAATGTCCACAACCTCTACTAGGTCCTCCTCCACCTCAACCTCATCCACACCCCTGAAATCATGTCCGTGCCATCACTGCATTATGGTTAAGGGACTAAGTTCTATCCACCATCAATTCATAGCTCCTACAAGTACGCTTTTCATGTCCCAACGACCTACAAAAGTTGCATAACAACTGTTGCAGAGTTTGCGTATACTTCTGTAATAGGTGGCAGTTATCCATGGCGTGTTTTCTGGCTATTTGACAGATAACACACCACAAAGTAGGCATCACTCTAGGTCTTGCTTGAGCTTCCAGCCTTAAAGGCATCGGTCCTCCACCTGTAAGGTAGTTTGTAAAGACCGTGCAGTGGTCTTTGTCATGACCTTGGCTCTTGCATTTCCCACACCATACTTCTTCGTGTACCTCTAGCGAGGCGTCCTATCCTGCTTCAAGCTTTGCATCTCAAGGCATAGATTCTTCAGTTGCGTATGGATCTGTTGAACTCCTAGATTAGGATATTGCATCAGAGTCTCATGTAGTCTCATGGAAATCTCCAGGGCCTCTTCCTGAGTTGTTATCTTCTACTGCGATAGCACACTCCTTAAATGTGGTAGTAGTGAAGCCACAAACCACTCGTGATGCTGTCCGTCTGTCAAATTCATGTTGGCTTCATGGATCGTACATTTCAGCCTCTGATCTAGTTCCCAAGGTGTCTCACCTAGTAGCATCATGATCTCTTTGAATCCCACAATCGACTGCACTTCAGATTTAGGCCTACTAAATTCCCTATTCAAAATTGTTTGGATGTTCGCTACTCGAGCATTCATATTATTGTTGGAGAACTTAATATACCAGGTTAGCGCGCTAACCAGTGTTGCCTTCTTTATGTTATCATCTATAACACCTTGAGCTTCCCATACATCCCTCACAACAAACCAGAATTGGTCTAGGTCCTCATTTCCCAAGCCTTTGAAGAAAGGAAACTTCACTGTGTTTGCCATACTGAATCACAGTGGTGATGGAGGTGGTACGGGTGAAGTTGGAGCTGATGGTGGTGAAGATGGAGGTGGTATTCGCAGAAATCCCTGTCTTATCAATTGAATAGCACTTTGCGGAGAGACCTTCGCTATCCCCACTTCATCCCTTCATAGTGGTGAAATCAAGGGGCTCTACTTCGAACCCTTATTTCCTTCGTTTTTGTAGCTTTTTTCACTTTGTGTAGTCCCAAACATCAAGGTAACTGCATAACCCGTTTTTTGCGCAACATCATTTTAATCCAAGTATTCAAAGATTTTACGTACTTACCTTGCAGTCCTTTGAAAAGGCATCGCTCTGCCTCACTATACCTGACTAAGGTGTTGGATGTGAACTCAATAAAAAATCCTCCTATAATATGATCGAGCCAATGGTTGATGGCACATGCAATCTTATCCCTTGATGCTTCCAACCTTCGCACTAGCTATGGGGTCCACACAATAGGACCGTCAAGTTTCCACCTTCCTTGGCTATCTACTAGCTACGTGATCCACTCGTATAGCTCAGTAGGGAAAGAGGCGAAAAATATTTCATGGATCTCTGTATACATGTAACGATCCAACCATTGTTCATTTGACAGTCACAGGTTTCTGTTCTCCTGTGCCGCGAACTCGTGAATCCTTCTGTCTAACAAGCCTTTGATTTCCTTCTTAGTCGGATTCTAGTGGTACGACATCACACATCTGTCATGAAGATTTCGGTCCTGGCAATAGAACCATTTGTTGGCTTGTGGGGGCCTGACCCAGGTTCAGTGTTAGTTAGCCAAACAAATCCCTACATTATTGGCCCTTTCGGCATCAACCCACAGAGCGTGGACTGAAGCCTCTCCTGAAGTGGTATGGGGGGATGTTGGAACCAAGTTTCCACACCCTTGAGATAGATGTGATGTTAGTTTATTCCAATTCTTCCTGCCTTCATGTAGGTTGTGTATTCCTCTGTTCTACCCTTCAGTACTCCCGCGAACTGTTACAATCGGCTTCTGTGCATCCCTAACCAGGGGCTAATATGCTTTCGTGCTAGTAGGGCAACAAACTGTGATATTTCCCAAAGTATACTAAGTATCTTACTTATCTTATTAATAGATCTGTGTAAACAGATGTTCTTACTTGCATTCAGTTAATTGATACAGTTATACACATTCGTGCATCATATAAGCATTAGAAGTGAAATTCATACCCAATATAACAGATGCATAAACAGGAAATAAAGATGCATAAATTATAGAATACTTCTCTTTATTGACAATTCCATATGCTTACAGACTCGACTCGCCCTGCGCACTTAGCTACAGGGGTCTGCGCACTCAGCTGCGGACTTCTAGTCCTCTACGCAGTCAACCGCAGAGCCTCTGCCTACGCTATGATGCAAAACTTAGACTTCTACTCATAGCTATATCTCATATGCATTCATGATCTATCTCCCTATCTACTTAGAGCTTAGCTCTATTTATACAATCCCATGGTCCGTGGACCTTGGGTATATCTTTTACAACCGACATTACATTATCAAAATAAGGGCGAACAACCCTATGACTCTTTAACATCTATGCACTCTAAAACCAAAAAAGGTGGATTCTTTACATTTGGATTACAAAACTTGGACCAAAATATGGGCTTTAAGCCCCAAAACTACCCTTGGGGATCCTACGCCCAACAGATATATACAATAAAAAATGATGACAGACACTAGACTTGTGATGGACCAAGTTCTAAGTACAACAATAGAGACCATTCTATCAACTATGACAAGACAAGTAACATGAACTTACAACATCATATACATTTAGCAGACTTGGTGTAGCATCAAGAATATGTAGCATCAAATGTGTAGTATCAAGAATAGGACATCTGAAATGTGGTATCAAAACTAACTGTGACATATAGAGACATAGATATATAACCGAGACCCTGTATGTACTTCCATTGTCCTACATAAACATATGTCAGAGATGATACTCATATTTCAAATTTAAAGACTAATCATACATACCTTGTTGTAGGAGACTTACCCTTGACTGTTGATGTGTGGTTCTTACTGGAGTGATCCTTGAATGCATGAATTTTCTTTCCTTCTAGGAGTTCGATATTGAATCTATTGTATCTATGTAATTTCAAATCTCTAGGTCCAAAAATTATGTACTTTGGTAGCCCTGTGAGTCCTCTTTCCAACCCCACAGGCCTGATCAAGATTTGATAATTCACAAAAGAGTTATGCTCAATCACCCGACCTAATTATAGACTGGTTTAGTAGAGAGAACTTGTACTAAGTGCCACGTGTCGCCGTTGCGACCTTCGACCCTAAAAATGATATGCAACAAACTATAGTCTGTCCTATTTCTGTGACTATTTAAGAAATTTGAATCCAATGCTCAAAGAGAAAGTTATGATGATTTTCCCAACATCACCTATTTGACATGGAATTCATTAGCCTACAAAAATTCTAACTTCCTCAGATCATATCTCTGAAAATATAATGAACCAAAATATGAAATTAGGCAGCGAGGTTCATCAAGACTGTGGGTCAAATGAGTTTTAAGTTTAGCCTCTGAAGCTTTGCCGAAAAAATGTTATAGCAAACATTCCATGATGACCTGTTTGATTCCACAAAACCCCTACTAGAGGAGGATATGAGGGTCATTATTTATATGAATGCCTTGACTTATAAACAAGTGAATGTTAGAGGGATTTTATGAGAATTTGTTTAATTATGATTTATTGACTATTCAATGACCACAACCAATTATGAGTGCCATGCCACAACCCCATATTATTTGGCATGCCATATATCAACAGAAACATATCGACAAGTAGAATCCATCTAGAGTATCCTTGACTCATAATAGAGTAATGTTTCAAGTCAAAATTCCTATGAAAGATTGGGTAGCCCCTGGTGCTACTTGGGTTGACATCAATGAAAACTAATGATCAACAATCTCCCCCTTTGGCATTGATGGCAACACAAGTACTCCCCCTATGATCATGACACCTCTTCCTACTACCTTCTCTCCCCCTTTGTCATCAATGGCAAAGGGTAACTCCCCCTGACAAACAGCCATCCTGCGGACCTGTACACACCTTCACTCCTCCTTTCTACTCGAGTATATAAGAGAAAGAAACTAATGAAAACTTGGCAGAATCCAAAGCTTTTGGCGAAGATACTCAAATGCTTCACGAGGTAATGGTTTGGTAAAGATGTTAGCGATTTGTTCTTTTGTGCTAACATATTCAAGCTTGATATTCTTTTCGACGACGTTCTCTCTAACAAAATGATATTTAATCATAAGGTGCTTTGTTTTGGAATGCATCATAGGATTCTTGGAGATACTGATGGCGTTGATGTTATCGCAAAATATGGGAATAGGCTCATTGAACTTGACTTGAAGATCTTGCAAAGTTTGCTTCATCCAAATAACTTGAGTACAACAAGTTGTTGTTGTGACTTTTACTGATCTACACTAGATAACAAGATTGAAGACTGTGTTTTACTTAATCATGAAATAAGACAATAACCTATATAGAATAATGCTCCAATGGTACTCTTACGATCATCAACACTCCCTTCCCAATCTGCATCTGTATAAGCTTGGATGACCAGATCATTTTCTTTGGGATACCATAGACCATATTCTGTTGTGTCCTTAAGATACCGAAGAATTCTTTTGACGACAATAATATGAGATTATTTTGGTGCTTCTTGGAATCTTGCTACTTGTCCAACTGCCTACATCACATTAGGCTAGGAGGCTGTCACATATCAGATACTACCAATCATGGAACTATACAATCTTTGGTCCACATCCTTTGACGCATTTATTAATCTTAACTTGCAACATGTTATCGTGGTGGTAAGGACTAGCTTGCAATATTCCATCTGGAATTTCTTGAGCATTTATTTGATGTACTTGGTTTGATATATGAATATTCCTTTATCCTGCTAAGAAAACTAAAGCCCTAAAAAGTATTTCAGTTTGCCAATATTAGACATTTCAAACTCACTTTGCATTTTTGTGGCAAAGTCTTTACTTAATCTGTCATCACTACTTCCAAAGATTATATCATCCACATATACTTTTATAATTGTTAGTTTAACTTGATCCACTTTCACATAAAGATTGTTGTCAGCGCTTCCTTTCTTGAATCCATGTTGATGTAGATATCTGTCAAGACAAGCATATCAAGCCCTAGAAGCTTGCTTGAGACCATATAGAGCCTTCTTTAATCTTCAAACTTAGTCTTATTTGTCAGAGAGCATAAAACCTTCAGGTTGTTCAATGCAAAATTCTTCCTCCAATTCACCATTTAGAAAAGCTAACTTAACATCCATTTGGTAGACCTTGATTTTTCTCGAGCAAGCATAAGCGAGAAACATCCTGATAGCTTCCATTCTGGCAACGAGAGAAAATGTTTCTTCAAAATCGATTCCTTCAATCTGTGCATATCCTTTGCAAACTAATCTCGCCTTATTTCTGGTAACCTATAATCCTTCAATTGTTTTTCTCCCCCTGAACCTGTAATGAAATTGCCATCTTGTTCAAACTACCTGCCTGTCAATCATAGACTTGTGCTATATACTGTTGTGTAGACTCCTCCTTTACAAACATTAAGGAGTCAACAAGCCAAATTGTTCAAAATAGTGATTCACACAACGAGCCATCTTGACTTGAGTCACTATCTGAAGAACCTACTAATTCCTCATGACCTTTTGCATTTACAAATCCTCAAAACATAACTGATGAAACCTTGTTATCTTATTTGTCTTCCTATACCTATTTCCTTTTCTAGACCTTCTTATTCCTACAATATCAAGCCATGTGCCCATATTATGACACTTGAAGCATTCAATGTTGTCCATGGGTGATTCCATCTGATATCTGCGACCGCGAGAACTATGGAAGTAGTTATGGCATTTGAATAATTCAATGTTTGGCCCATCTAGTGCATAATCTCTTCTAACAAAATCATCATGGAACTTGTCTCGTGATCCTGCAAAATTTCTTCTAGGGTTTTGCAGATAATTATTGTACCTATCAAAAATTTCACAATCCCTAGCCATACGTACATAGTTAGCGCAAAAAAAAAATAACCATTAAATAAACAAACATACCTGGAAGATTTTTCATTCCTTTGGAGGTGGTATTGTAGTTTGTTGTGGTCCTTTGTTCTTGATTTCTTTGGTCTTATTCTTTGGAGTTGCAACATTCTTCTTTAGCTTTCACTTTGATCAACTTCCTTCTTAGACTACGAAGATGTGGAGCTTGTACCTTCATCAACTTGAGCTTCACCATATTTAATTGCCTTCGTTTTTACTTCTTCATCTGTCTTATATTGTAAGTGTTCTTTTTGTGATCCCTTGAGTTTGTTGATATCATCATGTTTTGCATCAAGTTCTTCTTTCTTTTGTGCAAGATATTCTTGAAACCATCTTTCCAAGATCTTCTTTCTTTTTTTTTGCCTCCTCAACCTGTAGCTTGAGAAGAGTGGTCTTCTCTACTTCTCTATTGAGAACCTGTATCGGTTCCTTCTGCTTCTCATTTTCAGTCCTGAGCCTTCTTATTTCTATTAAAGATGTTTTGAATTCTTTTTGCTTTTGGTCAATAACAGATATGTATCTTTGATCAAATTCCTTCCTTTCAATTTCTTCTTCCTGCATCTATTGTGTGATCCTGCTAATCTCTGCAAATGTTGTGTCGAGTTCTTGTTACTTCTGTTGGACTTCTCTCTTGAGGTCTTGTGTCACTGTATTTTTGATTCCTTCCAATTGAGTTCTAAGACTACTAATCATCTTCTCAAACTCTTCATTTTCTTTGATGATTTCTTCGTTGTCTTCAATTTTGCTTCCAAAAGTCTTGTCTTTTCCTTTTGACTTTGGAGTTCCTTTATCACCTTGATCACTTTATTTTGAAACTCTATTTTACTCATTTCTCCCATTTCTTCATCATAATTAGAAGGATCTAAATTTTTAATAACATCTTGACCTAATTGCTTTGTTGAATAGAGATTATGAAGCTTTTTCCAAAGAGCTTTAGCTGTTGAACATTGACCAACTTTTGTTTTCACAAAATTTGGAAAAACATTCAAAATTACATTCATGGCCTTTGAATTGTACCTTTTAGCTTCATCGGTAGATGTGTCTCCAGAAACAATTGATTCGCATACTCCATGTGCCTACAAAATTACTTCAATCCTGGATTCCCATATCCAGTAATTATCTGCATCAAAATCAGGGGTTGTTACACAATACTCATTTTCTTCATATTTTGTTGTACCTGTACCTTCCTTTGAAATCCTTGTAACCTGATTCTTTGACTTTCCCATCTCTATGCTCTAAAAACTGACTTCCATTGGTTAAGCTATTACTGAAGGAACCAAGCTCTGATTCCAATTGTGGGAAATACTAAGAGGGGGGTGAATCAGTATTCCTTAGCAATTAGCACTTTTAAATATTTTTAGAGAATTAGTTAATCTTCAATTATTATTAATGTTTATGCAATAATAATAGTAAATAAAAGAACACAGTAGACACAAGAATTTTAGGTGGAAAACCCCCTTTGGGTCAAAAACCACCGAACGCTTCTCTAATAAATTCTTTAATCTTCAGCCCCAATTGAAATGAAAGCAACAACTTCCTAGAATTCTAGAAAATAATTCTTCTCCAGCTCCCACTGGAAGGACACCCCAAAGCCCTTGTTTCTTCAGTAGTCAACTGAATGGATGCTCCAACATCCTATACCATTCTACCAGCCTGAAGTGTTCACAGGCTCCAACATATAGGCAACTTCATGCACCAGCCTAGCACCTCCCTACCACCCTCTACTGACTAAAATGAGACAAGAGTGTGGATTCTCCTACCAGGGAAAACGATCCATGATACAATATGATTTACAATGATTTTGGCTGAACACCCAATCACACTATGACCTGCGACCGAACCATGACATCATCCCAACAAAGACTCATATACCTCCCAATAATTCCTTTTCAACTCTAGGCAGATTGACTCTTTTACAATAATGATTCTTCCAATGATGACACTTTTACAAATGACTCTTTTACAACTTTACAATGATGACTCTTGGCCTTGACACTTCTTCATAATATATGGATGGCTATCATGTCTTCAAAGGATGTCCCGTTGTAATGCTTCCTTTGATTTCATACTTCTACTCTTGAATTATTGCTTGAAGTTGTACTTGAACCTTCTTCTACCTGCATGCAAAATTTTCCTGGTGAAACCAATCCCAAAACAAAACAAAATACCCTTCAACTTACCTCTTCCTACAAAACACATGTAAGTGCATAATAATGAATAAATACAAATTACAATTACAATGCGTACCTGAAGTGTGCTTGTCACTTTTGTTGTTGACTTGTTGCAGAAATAGACAAAGACTCCCACTCTTGATATAAGCTTGGACTCTATGCAAGACTATATAAAAAAAATTACCTAAAGATATTTACAATAAAAATTGATTGTAGACCTTAGACTTATAACGGACCAAGTTCTAATTACAACAATAGAGAACATTCTATCAACTATTACAAGACAAGTAACATGAACTTACTGCAGTGATCCTTGAATGCATGTTTTTTCCTTCTAGGAGCTCGATATTGAATTTGTTGTATCTCTGTAATTTCGAATCTCCAGGGTCTAAAGTTTCATCTTGTAGTATCCCTATGAGTTTTGTTTCCAACCCTAGACGTCGTATCAATATTGGATCCTTCAATAAAGTGTTATGCCCAATCTCCCATGATGACCAGAATATAGACTGGTTCAGTAGAGTGAACTTGTATAGAGTGCCACACGTTGTTTTTGTGACCTTTGGCCCTAAAAACGATATTCCACAAACTAATGTCCATCTTATTTATATGACTATTTATGAAATTTGAATTCAATGCTCAGAGAGAAAGTTATGACGATTTTCCCAATGTCACCTGTTTGACATAGAATTCGAGAGCCTGCAAAAATCCTAACTTCCTCAGATCATATCTCCGCACATATAACTAACCAAGATCTGAAATTCATTCACAAGGTTCATCAATATTCCATCTCAAATGTTTTTTAATTTCAGCTTCTGAAGCTTCGTAGAAAAAAGTTATAGCACAAAGTCTACGCTGACCTGTTTGAAGCCACAAAATCCCTACTAGATGAGGATATGAAGGTAATTATTTATATGAATGTCTTGAGTTGAGAAGGTCCTCAACAAGTGAACGTTGGAGGGATTTTAGGAGAATTTTTTTTATTATTATTAATTATTGACTATTCAATGACCACAACCAATTATGAGCCCGCAAGAGAACCCACTCCAAGCATTAGCCTCAATGAAAGTTCTGATATAGATAAATCTAAATCCAAATCTGAGAAAGAAGTATCGGAACACTCTAAAAAATCCGAAAGTGACCATGGCAAGAACGAAAGGTCAGTAAGGGATACTGCCCAGTCAAAAGAGCCTGAACAACAATCGGTGTTAACTTCTCCACAGGAAGGTCCTCCCATTCTCATCAGCCAGCCACCATCAGATAGAACAGAGCCAGACAAAGAATGGCAAAACTTCAATGATATGATCAATCTTGAAGGCCAAAGCGTAAAGACACCTAAAGGGAATGTACAAGCAACAGAAGAAATGGTCACAGGAACAATTGATGATATCTCGGACATGGAACACATCCCTATTACCCCATCCTCTGAACCTGTACTCAAGATAGAGGAAATTCCTCCTCTTGATGTATTTTGTAGTCCGCAACATAAAGCAGTAGTAATAAGACAAAGGAAGAAGAGGAAATTGGAAAATGTGATATCTCATGATGCAGAGCAATTGGATGTCCTCTGGCGAGATCCTACTATTGATCCAACAGAGAATCTCACCAAATTATCCCAAATTGTAGGAGCTTATGCCTCTACGACTATTGATAAAGCATCTGAAGTACAGCAACTGTTAAAAGAAAAAGAAGACCTAATACAAGTTTTGCAGCAACAACTACAACAAGCTAATGCTAATAACGAAGTACAGAGGCAGCGTGAGAGACTACAGCAGGAATTCCAACAAATGCAAATAGGCTATCAGAACAATTTGGTAGAGAAAGACAAGTAATTACAGGATATACAGGAAACGCACAAGGATGATCCCAAGCTCACATAATTCATCACAGAATCCATTTCCTTGAATGATCAATTACTACAGCAACAAGAAGCACTAAGCCAAAGAATATCACAATGGAACTTGTATTGCGAAACAAGTGATACAATCACTAATCAAGTCATAGATTTATGACATGATTATGATTTAGCTGATAAACAAGTGACTGAATATTTGGTTTGGCAGGAAACAGAGGAGGGAAAAAGAGCAGGCACACCAATAATAAATGACAAACATAAAGAAATTCTCTTCGACAAATGGGATACACAGATCAGAGAGGTTGAGCAAGCAGCGGAAGAAGCAACTACAGCGGCCAATAGCCTAATGGATTGCATAAATGAGAATTTTCATAGAGCAAATTTAGTCTCCGAAACCACTCCAGGATATCTGCCAAAAGTACAGCAGCTATAATCGGACTGGAGACAAAGGGCTCAAGAAAGGGCAGAATCGATTAGAAGATTAACTAAGTTAAATTGGGAATCTTACTGGGCTTATTTAGTAAAACCTCACAGCCAGTGTATGACTCTCAAAACCATCATCAATTCTGCCAAAAAATGGCACCAGCTCTAGCAGATTTTGTTTTCACAAGACAATTAAAGGTTGGAGTCAACCAACCGACTTTGCTCAAACAAATGCTGAATGCTTACGATATTAAGGAGCGAATACAAAAATAGTTAGAAGTTAGCCTTAGATTTGATTTTAGAAATAATTTTACTTTATTTTTGCCTAGAAAAAGGACGGTCATTTAAACCGTATCCTAAATTTTTGTAAATAAGTTATTTTTAGACATAGTTAGTAGTATTTAAACCCTTCTCATGCATTCAGAGAAGGGTCCAGAAATTTATCAAAAACTTGTCCTCATAACATGCACTTTTGCACCCTCCGAGGAGGTTTTGGTGAATGAATGGAACAGAGTTTATTGATTTTTGCATCTGATATCTGCTACTAATGTTGCACTTATGTACTCTTAGTTGATGTCGGATTGAGAGAGATAAATCGTTATCGCTTGAAGCTCATGAGTAGAACTAGTTATAAATGGTACTTCTATCTCTTAACTGTTTCTATCTCCTATGTTAGAGTGATATTTAAGTTTAGTTGTTTACATGTTAATGCTTGAATGCCTGAGTTATCATTTGGCACTTTTGTACGGTGATAGCTATTTATTTATGCTTGATATGTGAACAGCGTACTATGTGATATGCTTCTCACAACTGTTTCGTCTAACTTTTTATGCGAAGTAGTTCATCTATATTGAATTATTTTCTTATAACAGTTGAATGATCTTTATTGCCAATTGTTATTTGAAATCATTTTAGATCGCATAACAGAAAAAATCTTACCCCGGGTTAATATAGATATTAGATGTCGTTGCTTTTTTAGATACAAATTAGATTAGAATTAGAAGTAGATTATCTCATTTAGAATCTTTTAAAGCCACAAGCGTCAATCAATCTTACACACACACACAATTGGGAAACTGGTCCCATTATCCCCAGTCAAACCCACCATACCAAATGGAAAAGGAGCTGCCAACCAAGGTCCGGACCGGGTGGGTATCCCCCTTGTTGTAGACCCAATTTTCGAGCTTTCAACATATTTGGCGCTAGAAGGAGGGCTGAAATGAGTTGTCTAATGGAGTCCTTTCGATTTTAACATTTTATTATGATGGCTCCTCTGAAACTTCCAATTTGGAGTTGTATCCATGTACATGCATCTTCCAACACTCCACCCGAAGTGGTAAGACTCTTGTCTCAGGTAAAATTCAATGGTAAGAGAAATTCTTCTGCTTTTAATCATGCTCTTCAGTTTATTCAAAATATTTCAAACTCCAATTTTCAAGGAATTGATGAAGGTATTTTATGCAGAATTTTTACTCTTACATTCATAGCAAAAGCTAGGAACTGGTGTAGAACTCTTCTGGTTGCCTCACTTCACAGCTGGGATCAATTTGTCACAATTTTCGTTTGTAAGTTTGACTGCTATGATTATGATCAGGTATACGATGAAATTGAGTATCTACGAAAAGAAAATGAGTCTGTTAGGGACTTTAATATTCGATTTCATTTGAATTGTTTGAAGTGTAATTTTGAACCTATAAAAGAGGAATCACTAGATTGGTTTGAACATAATTATGCTCCGCCTCCTATTCCCGATCCTTATGAAATAAGTCCAAGCTTTGTTCAATTCCCTTCTAGCACAAATGAGAAACCCAATTCAGATATGTCAATAAATTGTGATGAAGAGATTTTACAAAGCTTGGAAAATATTTCTGATCAAATATAAGAAGACAATAGCAGCAATTCTGGAGAAAGAGCTGCCTTGAAATCTGGAAGCAACTTTGAGGTAAAATCAGAAAATCAGATTGCAAATCAGCAAGTGCAAGCTACAAATAAGGTAAATAATAACATGCAAATAGCTGTACAAAAGTCTGAAGATTTTCATGATGAGCAAATTCCGAAATCAGGGCAGCAAAGCGATCTTCTTCAAAGAAGAAATATAGTCACACAAAGGAACGATCTAAAATCTGAAATTTACGATGAGCACAACGCACAAGAATTCTCAAACAGAGATATTTTTAATTGCATTATTTCATAATCACATTTTTCCCTTTATCCTGATATTATTAATGGTAATTCATCCCCTCTTGCTGTTAATGATATTTCAAAAAATATAGAGGCTGATCTAAATGAATCGCCATTAAGTTTTGATCAAGATAAAGAAGTGGTTACTAATCATTCCTCTACAATTAACAAACATGAGGTTCTTGTTCCTCATTGTTTTGATATACTGGGTGAAATCGAAGGGAAATCTAGAGAATCTGGTGTTTATGATAATTACTCTGATATTGAAGATGTTGATTTTTCTCGAGGAAGTCATCAGAATCTTCAAACAACATTTGAAAGTAAGAGTAATTTGAATCTAGAAATTATTCCAATAGCAGTAAATTATCCTCATGATTTCACTATTCAAGAAAATATCCCAATTTATGATTCATATCATGATCAAGAAAACTTTCCTGTTCATAATCATAATGTTCTTTCTAATTCACAAGTTGGAATTCGAAATTTCTCAAATTCCATAATTCTGGCCAATCCTTGGGAAAAGGAAATTATTTCAAAATGATTCCAATTGTGTTGTAACAATAATTGTACAGATGGTAATTTCAATCTATTTTCGCTTATTCACTTATTTTGTATAAAATCATATTTATCTTTTGATTTCAATTTTCAAATTTTTGATATATTACACTGGCACATTGAGCACCTTACTATCAAACATTCAATTGATGTGTTGCCTTTTTGGAAAATTAAAGTTTTTGAAAGACATCAAAAGCTATTTCAATATCAATTACAATCGATGTCAATGTTTTGTCAAAAGCTTCTATCTTCTTTAAGACAATTTCAACAAAAGAATACAGTTTTAGCAATCTGCCAGCAATTCAATTTAATTCCTAATTGTTTGTTTTGTTTGAAAAATTCCCATCCGTTCCTCATTAATTCATTTAAAAAACAAAAAAAGTATATTTCTGGAAAATTTATTCTCACAAAAAATTGTTAATACCTTAACATTTGCACGTAACTCTAATAATATCCTCCAGGCCTTTGAATATAAAAACTCATATCTTCAATCTTGCCTGACATCTCTTCATTTGAATATTTCTCAATCCTTAGTAGAAATCCATCCAGATTTCTATGATCCAATCGGTATTCAATTGGAAAAAAGATTTCATGAGAAAGAGATTTTAAATAAATTCCTAACAGAAGTTGTACATTTTGATTTTAGATTTATTTTTTTTAGATTTTTCTTCTTATTACTAACATTTGAATTGTATATATATGTAGGAATAAAAATGAGAGAATGGTTACACTGGAAATTTGACTATACCTAGCCATTTTCACGTATATGGTTAGAATA
The DNA here is from genome assembly GCA_000404065.3 of Pinus taeda. NCBI lineage: Eukaryota > Viridiplantae > Streptophyta > Pinopsida > Pinales > Pinaceae > Pinus > Pinus taeda. The sequence continues at coordinate 60,503 of APFE030439131.1, forward strand.
GGAGTAGGATTAATTTAGTTAGTCTATGTAGATGATTTATCTGTAGATCAAAAGGAACCAATTAGCCATTGTCCATATCATATACATATTGAAGGAAATATTTACCCCTCAGAAAATGCCTAGTTCTTCTTTAAAGATTTATTTTTGTAAATAAGACCAGTTGTAAATGGTTACGCTAGTAATTTGCATAAAAAGATACCAATTCTCTTTCAGATTTTGAGTTTTCGCTTGTATAAATAGCAAATCTTTTGGAAAATTGATCTTTATTATTGGAAGATACGGTTAAAGGCTCTAGCCTAGATATGATACTAGTTTCAACTTCATCAAATTTGATGAAAACAACCTTTAGTGGAAAATTGTTTTATATCAGTGCAACGAAAGTTATCAATAACAAAATAATGATTCTCTATAGAACAGCGCCTTCCAAAAACTCTACTATTGTCGTCCAGAGATATCTTAAGGAAACAATGACTTCCTCCCTACTAAGGAAATCACAAATTTCAGAGGAACAATTTAAGAATGCACTTCATCTTAAAGAGTAAGAGGTCTCATCATGAGCCGGCTTATCATAATCACAGATATTATAACTAGCTGACTTTGCCAAAACTGCATACCACAACAGGGCAATGACTTAAGATTGTTCCAATCAAAAGGCAAGGGGTCTCATCATGAGCTAGCTTTTTCAGCAAGTTATAAGTCAAGTGAATGATTGTGTCATAAATTGGCCATCAAACCAAGACATTGTTCTTTAAGAATAAAACAAAATCAAATGCAACAAGTGTTGATGTGAATTCTTCTTTGAGAATTGTAGGTTTCTTTACGTAGGATTCAAGATCATTGCTGGGTAATAGGTAACCCTCTCGAGGCTATGAACGCCTGCTGGCAGTAGAGGCTCTACCTACGACAAATGAGTATACTAAAAATTATTTTATAGAGAAGCCTTTGTTTTACCTTTACAACCAAGTAATGACTGATGTAAATACAAGGACTAGCTTGAGGAAACAACTAATCAGAGTTGAAAATAGTTGAAACAAAATATCATTGACAGATTAAAGCATAATGTACTTTATTTTTCTATAATAAAGTTTAATTTTCTGGAAAATTTTATGTTTTGGAAGTTGAGAAAATTCAAAAGAACGACAGAGATAATTGGTTCTTCCAAGTGAATCGCCAATTGTTGTGACCACCAACAACCCACCTTTTTTGTTTAGGTTATTACTAATACTAAATAAAAGGGGAACCTTAGTCAAAAATTTTCAAAAAATCAATTAGTGATTGTATTTCCTTTTCAATAAAACTTATCATCATAAACTTAAGAAAAGACCCTTGCGAAATCTAAAAAACTTAAGTTTTGTGATGAAGGAAGGTAAAAACACTCCTTAAAGGATATCGCATTGCAGAGAGGTTGATAGTATGCCTACTTACAAGCTAAACTCCAAAATCACGAGAATGCGATGCGAAACTGCACAAGGATAAACATATATCGCATCACAGGTCTTAGAAGCTCACTTATGATTAAAAATCACAGAAAATGCCGATTTGCAATAGCTCATATCGCAAGATCGCACATCGCAAAAAATTGCTTAACACAAAATATGCACATCTTACAGTCATGTGATATTGTGACATGCGATACTACGACATGCGATATTACGACTATGCGATATCGCAAAAATTACAATAAAGCAGCAAAGCAACCTCGTAATAGGACAACAGAGAGACTCGCAATATTACGATATTGCGATCTACGATTATGCGATATTGCAATACTGCGATCTGCGATATTGCAAAGCAAATCACAAAATCACTCCATCGCAGATTTCTCAGGTCCACTATCCAAGAAAAAAGCTTTTTCCATAAAATGAGACTGGTTATGCACTTTAATGCTCATTAATGAAGTAGTTGCCAGTTGTTAATAAAATGTGGTTTCGTGTTTATCAAGAGCCAGTTCACGTAAGGTGGTATACTTTTGCATGTCTTTGGCATTTATAGATTTCCCATCACTGTTCCTTATCATTACTTTCACCTCACTGGTAAACTGTAGGAACAAAGAACGAAAAGCTATACAAAGCAGTAAACAGGAAGCTATGGGTACTTTATCCTCTAATGTCTAAGGATAAAGAAATGGCGCCCCTATACATAGACACCACATACAACAGAGAAGCGGGTATTTCCACTTGGGAAGGCATGTATAATCTACTCGAGGAAGAGGATCCTAAGGTAACGGAATTTACGGCTTCTGCAGGTTCATCAACATCATCCGAAGCATCAGTTGCAGACTTAGCTTGTTCATTTCTGCACCGGATAGCTGCAAGACCCAAAATTCTCCCCTACATAGACATGATTAAGTGGGTTCTAGATAGCGCCGATATTAAAAACAGACAGTTTAAAACTCATGGCCAAGGACTGATTAGCTCATTTGCTCAACAAGATTTGAAGCTTATGTATCATTTGCCAGAACCTCAAGTGATTTATAACAAACAGTTCGTGGAGAAGTTTACCAAAGAAAATGAAGACTTGGTAGAATCCATTAAAGACTAGTCAAGGAGGGATGAACCGCTGAAAAAGGATAAACATGGTATGTATAGTATTGGTTCCCTCACTTCCCCATATTGCTTTGCTGCTGCTATGATCTGTAGGCTTTATGGGAGGCCAGATATTAACAAATTTTCATCCGACTGGCTACCAATGTTGGATGCTGCCGTTAATTCTATCATTTTAGATTGGTTTAGAATACTGTCAGATAACTTAGCTACTACCATTGTAAATTACCATTCTAAAAGAGCTGCTTCCCAAAGAATTTATCCCCCATGTTATTTATCAGCATATGTGATGGATGCAATTTGCTATGTTTCAAAGTTTCCTGTAATGGGGTGAAAATGGACAACTCAAAACCCTCTACCCATTCATGTTTATCATAAAGAGTTGTGGGATTCTAAATTCCCCCCATTTTTCTACAAAATTTGTCATGGAGTCATGTTACCCCTCTACAAGACATTGTATGACAAAGATGCTCCAAGATTCTCTCCAGAAGCAGAAGTAGACATACAAACAATCGCAAAATGGTTTGGAGAGGAATTGTTTACATATGTTAGAGTCTTCGGAAGTGCCGCTTCCCCTCACATCTTACCTTTGTATGTTGCTGATAAACTCTTGGCAAGGGAAATTGCTTATCAAACTTGCGGAGAAGGAGGTTTGACTAAGGATTTAAAGGATAAGAAGAAAGCTATATGGCCACAATTTCATGTAGCCTATGGGGCCTTCTCATTGTTTGATATAGGTCACGCTTTCAAAGAAGTGTACACTATAACCTGTCTGCAATTATTCAAATTCACAGTGTTACTGGGAATAGTGTCCACTCGGATGCTTCTATTCCCACTAAGACTGGTAGCTATCTTAGAAACAAACAAGTAAAGTCTACTTTCGCTTTCCTTTATGAAAATATATAGGAGTGGAACAAAGGAGACCAACCTTAGTCTTGCGCTTGATTTCCTCTCCTTCCTGATAGAGCTTTGCCGCTCTTCTTTGCTGCCCAGCTCAAAGCACCCTGTGGAATCATAGAAACATACTACTATCGAGAACAAAGGATCTATTACTCATAAATAGGACAGGACCAGATGTGTGTTAACCATACAAATGCATATATAAGTAAACATACAAGGATATGGAGGAAAACTTGAATAGCTTTATTAAGATGAAAAGTAGCAAGAGGATTACAACCATATGTTCTGACCCAGCATCATCCTCCAGCAAGAAATCCCTTCTTCACCTCAAATGAATCTTAGATCACCCAACACTATGAATATACACCAGAAAACCAACAACACTTCTCTATAAGATACAAAATTCTAGCCTCTTGGATCTCTGTGATGAGGGATCCATATATAGATGATTTTAGGGAGGTGAGTCACCTTTTGGGGTCTTTATTAGTGTCCTCTCTCTGATAGTGCCTGCTTCCACTTGGAGAATGATGATATCTTACTCATCCCTAGTCGAAAACAGAGAGGCAAGTGTCAGAGGGGAAGCTTCTAGAAGATTCCATGATCTTCCACCTCGCATTTTGTCCCTGCCATTTGTCCACTCCGACCATCGCACCCTTCAGAGGAGCCATTCAGTATGCATCTCACCTTGTACACTGGGAAGGTGATATGCATCGCACCCTCTGCACTAGGTTTTCAGTATGGTCTAGTTTTGACCATTTATGAGCAGTTTTTAGTGGAGAACTTCTGGGAGATGATGTAATCAGCTGACCTTGTTCCTTTAGGCAGTGAAGCAACACTTTTAGGGACTTAGGAGCCCTCAATTTATGGACATTTATGATTGGGGTTGAACTGCCCAAAAATCTCTATAACAGTTGCCCCCTAAAGCATGAGGTCGTTAATCTTTTTGATGTCGGGTGAAATGCTTTACTATGAGGATCTGAAGTTTTTTCGAGCTGGGAGGCGACCTGTAATAAGATACAATACAATACATTATTTCGACAACATTTTTTCTCATGATCTAGCTGAGGCGGGCATTCCCATGCTCAGCTTTATAAATTCATTTTCATGTACATAGGACAGACAATCGTCTGTGTGGCAGACTGATGATTTGGACTCATCATCCTTCGATTTGGATGATCATCTATTTGGCAATTATGTACACTTGATGTCTTTATATTCCTGAATATATCGCAGCCCGGATGGATGAAACTAGATCTGGGGTCTTCAAAACTCATTCAATCTTCAATTAGAGTACAAGTTGATCCATGTGAAAAATGTTATGGAGTCGAACATGGAAAGACATCGCCTGATTACCAGCCAATGATGTAAGCTATTAACAGGCGCGAGGGGAATCACCAATAATGACAATGACCCTCAAGGTACTACAGTACAATTCACGTAGTGTGAAAAAGGACTTGGCGTCAAACACCACATAAAATCTCTCGGTCGAAGGCCATTGATGTAAACCTGTCGCCGAAAGTGAGAAACTTGCCATTGAGGCATGCAAGCTTCAAAGTACTGAAAGGGTTGTTCCTAAGTCAACTTCTTGGATAATGAGCTGATCTCGACAAAAAGCGACTAGTCGCAGGAGGGTCTTAATGAATCCCACATCAATGACATGGAACGAAGCAAATGATTTTGGAGGTGAAAACAATCTGACGATACAAGGTTCAGGGTGGCGGTCATGAAGGAATGGAGCATGAATGTATTGCAGTGGGTGAGACACAGGTAAATTGTCTGAATGACTTCTCTTGAACATATCAGCGACACTGACGATAGATTGGTAGCGTTAATGCCAGAGATGGATGGTGTGACGGACCAATGGTGAAGACCAGTGAACGGAACAACCTAACCTGGCATGGATGCGGAAGGAAGGTGTCATGTTCAAGAGCGACTTGCTACCAATAAAGTTTCTTCAAGTTTTCTTCCCAATTTTCCCCAGTCATTGCTAACCAGTACCTCTTTATTTTTGTCAAGCTTAAGGAGGATAACATATGATTGTTCTATAATCCGCCCTTCGGGTGAACCTGTCGCTATATTTTAGCGAGTCTAATGACAGTGAAACTCATTCTCGTCCATTTGGATGAGTTTGTCGCTATTTGGTTTTAACGAGTTTAACGACAAAGATAACTCGGCCTCTTTCAATTTGAGAGAGTCTGAAAGGAATGGAAAGGAGACTCCAACGATTCTTTTTTGTCATATAATCCCTTAAGTCTGAAAAAACGTAAAATAATATGAAAGGGATGAATTTTTTATAGTTTTAACGAGCCGAACAAGACAAGCGCTTGATCTTTTTGTGTAATAATCCCTCAGGTCCAAAAGGATTAAAATATAGAGGGATAGCACTTCCGATGACTTTAACGAGCTGGAGAGGCTAATCGCTCGGCAATCTTTTCATATTTTACGAGTCCGTTGAAAAGAGCTTAAAGGAGACTTGTTTTCGAGGAACGAGTGATGATTTCGGGTAGCAGCGGATTCCAGGTAAGGTTTGGAATTCTCCAATAATGGCAGTGTCACAAGGATGGCTAATAGAATCACTCTTCGCAGATGTTCCTCGAAGGGGTAAACAATCATATGGGGGTGAATGATCGGCTAAAAACAGAGTGGAGGTGATGATGAGAACACGACCAAGGCTCAAAAGCTGGCGATAAGGCATTCATAATGGTCATTTACCGATTCATTTTTTAATGAGCTTAAACTATGGGGGAAACATTTGCTCATGACTTATGTTTCTTTTTTAACGAGCTTGAACTATGTGCTAAAACTACTCGTGATAAGTTTTCATGCCCCCAGCATAATAACGCAAATCGAGGTGTATGCCCCCCAAGCTTCATTTCATTCAACTCGGTGGTTGGAATGAAGGTTTACCTTCGAGATCTTTGAAAGACTCGATTTGGAAAGGGAGTTGTTTAATTTTTTAATGAGGTTGACACAGTAAAAGAATTATCCTCATGGTGACCTTTGATCACAACTCATAAGGGGTTATGAAGGAAAGATCTGGTTCTAATGGCCCCAGTACATAATGTGCAACATCACTGAATTGATCATCAAATGATGTAGCTATGGTAGGGCTTGGAGGCAATGCCTCGCGATGATCCACACTATCAAAATGTTCTGAGTTCTTCTTCATTTTTGTTGATGTAGAAGATCTCATGGGACAGGTTTCCACTATGGCCACTTCTGCCAGCTTACTCGAAGGTGGAAAGGCAAAAGTCCCCATTAAGGAAGGGTCTTTTAGGATACCTACTCCAATATTTTGAAGCGACTGAGAGCTTCCATGGATCATCGAAATGCTTTCCGTAACTTGTGAACTGTTGGGGAGAAATGTTTGTTGGTCGACGATTGTGATTCCTCCTTGGAAGGGAAATGCAATCTTTCTGAAGTACGTCGACACAACGGCAGCCATATCATATATCCAGGGCCTTCCCAGTAGGATGTTGTAATCAAGGTTTCCGTCGATAACTTCAACATCAATTTCTACTGTTTTTCCCCCCAGTTCGACTTGCAGGTTACTTAAAATCCCATATGGAGTGTATGTTCGCCCATCAAATGCTTTTAACGTCGTTGACGATCCTGACAAGGGTGGTGAGCCTAAATTTTTCCAGCAACTCATTAAAATAATACATGTAGATGCCCCCTCATCAATAATTGTTCGATGAACAGTTTTGTTGAGAGCTTTCACTTGAATAAGGAAAGCTAGTTGAGCTAGTAACTAAGGGTCATATCCTTTGTGATCAAAGGCCACAAGATTGGAATCCGCTGGGTCAATCCCACCTATCGTTGATAATAAAGCCTGCTTTTGGGAGGGGCAATTTTGCAATACCTCAAGTGTCGACATAGCGGACGGCGATTGGGCCAGATCCTCCACTATATTGTAATGTTGTGCTGCTCTGGCACGAGGATTAAATGTTGATTTGTGTACTACTCCCTTTGGCGGCTTTATCATTAGCTCAGGAATGATGGGTGGCACAACTTTGGTCGAAGTTGTTGTCGAACTACTAGGTTGATCTGTAGCCTTGTTGTTCGACATCTGTG